>BMAO01023660.1:0-14857 GCA_019973975.1 Trichonephila clavata
GTTAAAGGTGGCGATCCTATCAAATTTAATGTTAAATTTTTTAGTTTAGCTTATCTTATCATTAAAAGTGATTACGAATATAACTCCGAATGTAAAATAAAATTTAATCATGTATTTTTAATTGTGTATTTTAATGTAAATTATAGATAAAACAGTGCTCATTAAAAAACTTTGAGAAAGCCTGTCCATATAGTGTGTATTTTCAAACTCTTTGAGACATCCATTTTGTCTTCGATTCATTGCTTATGTGCTTTGTAGAACTTTAATAGCACTATCGATAGTTTTATGATAAACAATATTTCAACTATATCATTTGAAATAAAAAACTAAAGATAACACGTATCATCAATGTTTAATGTATTCCATAGAAAAATGTGAAAATAATTTAACAAAGTACCCGACTTCGTAATGGTGTAACTATTTCTTGATTCATGGAAATAACTACGTATTAAAAGAAAAAAAAATCTTATTCCTAAAGCATTGAAGGTATGGTTCTTTTATGACAGTAAAAAAAAAAAAGGTAACTGAAAACCTTCCTAACCATTTCTGGTAAGACAAAAAATGAACTAATTTTATCATACTTTTAAAACATAAGATTTATAAGAAATATAATTAGAATGATTCCTACAAAATATGATTTAAAATATTGTAAAAATCATAATGAGTCGTGTAAATTACGTTGTATATTTTTATACTTTTTGTTCTACATAAAATGAATTTTCAGAAGTTCAAAATATATTTTTTAACATGAAACGGTATTGAAGTTGTACAAAATACTGAAATGATTCTTTTAAAAGCTGTAGTTGCCAATTTTCAAAATGAAATGAAAGCTTGATTTGGAATTAAAATTTTAATTTCCGAGAAGGTTTTACTCAAAACTTAGACGTAATGTTTTTTATTTAACAAAAACAAAATTCAAAAAAATTTCAAAAACAGTATAAGTATACAAAAAGGCTATAGCCGAACAATTTAAGTTAAATTTATAACCCATGTACCACTTTTATATTTAAGATTATTTTTAATCTTCAGATGCCTTTAATCATAAATATTGTCAACGTGGTTTTAACTAACGGGAAAATCAGGGATTAACTTATTTTATTATCAAATAATAAATCAGTCATGAATAGACTCCGCATTATCCCACATTGCTTTTAAAACCCCTAAATTGAAAATAATCCCAAAATTTACTTTACTTAGAGCCCAATATCTACATTTATTACCTTTGTCACGAACATTAGACAAATATCCATTAAAGTGAGCGTAAAAAAGGAGACTGGAACACCCCTCTCAATGAAAGTGCTGGGAGGTAAGCAGGTGAATAAACCGCGGTGAAATCTGATCTGGGTTTAAAAACCTCAAAAAAAGCATAGGGCAAATACCCATGTTCTTTTGCGTCACCCTGGCTATAAAGTAAACACAGCCGCACGCAGACGGTTCAGGGTGCTACATAAGGGTTCGCCTCCCTTTACACCTCCCCCCTCTCGTAATCGACACCCTTGCCATTTTATTTTTCTATTATGTGATAAATGATGGTAGAGGAGTCATAAAATATTGTGATTTGGTCATCCAAAAGATAATATGGCTCGCAATAGGGGGTTGGAGAAAATGAGGGAGTAGAAATGTTTAACATTCGATAGTGTCACGATACGTTGTTTAGTGGAGGTACTGTAGTCATACCCTAGGAATAAAAATTGCTACGAATTTTAATTTTAATTACGGAGATATCAAATAGGATAAAAAAAAGCTACTTTGTGTGTGGGATATTGAAACTTTAACGCTTTTGTGTTACTAGTTCTAATATAGAAAAACATATCGAATATGACACTGTTAGCATTTCAATCAATCCCTTTAAAGACGAGAAATTTTTTTTAAAAATATATATTCATTTAATATTTTAAACTTTTTTAATATTAAAATATTTTAATTTTCATTGCTTGATCGCTGTAAGGACAATTTTTAATTTACGTATTACCAACCCAACTCTCATCACACTATTAGAAAAAGTATTAATAAAGATATCCTTTTCTATTTTTACAACAAAATTTTTGGTTTCTTTCTCTAAAAGATTTTATTATGACTAGAGTTAACGACGAGATTTTTAACATTTTCATATCATCCTACGAGATTTATCTTTGAAGTTGATAGAATAAAATATTGAAAGATGTAGATTGTTAATTCTTTATTTAGTATATATGATATTCTGGAATTAGTTGGATTATTGGATTTATTAGTTGGAATAAAATTTGCATATTTTATTTATTAAAAATAAAAATTCCTGCATTTAAAGCTTAAAAAAGAAAATTTTAAATATCTATTCCTTCTTTTTTAATTATTGATGTACCACTCAATATTGAACAAACTGCATAATACGTAATCTTAAGAAAAAATTTCAAACAACTCTTCGCTTCCAATAAGCTTGGCCAAAGCAAATTTTGATTCAAAAAAGGTATGGGGAGATTACTAAACTTAAAAAAAAAAAGAATTATTTTTAAGATTTTCCTAAAGAGATCTTAACAATCAGAGAGAGTGAGTGAGTTTCCTTTCTAAAAGCTTATATCTTTTAAAGAGAACAACCGTAACTTCTTTAATATCCAACACATAGAATAGAAAAACAATGAAATTTCACCAGTGTCTGTTATCCTTGTTGAGAAAAATCACTTTTCCCACCCACAGACACCAAATACGTTACAAATCTTTCTACTTTCTAGTGTGCTATTCCCCCTGATAACCATCCACGAAGCTCTTTAAAGTGTCTTAAATACCCGATCCTAAATTAAAGTGCAGCCTTTTCTCTTAACAAGCCGTTCTCATTCTACCTCCCAGCTCACCAAAAGGAGGCAGCCTCTACGGGAACAGCAGCCGTTGCTGGTAGCAACAACCGCTTTCACCGCTTCCTTCCTGCAATTTCACCGTCCGGACCCTTATCGCTGTCTTATCGGCGAGCCGGACAGGATGATTGAACACCGGCCGGAATAATGCACCTCTTATCAGGGACCGAAGGGGGGAGGTGCTCGCCACGAGGGAGGTGGAGGCTGTTTACCATAACAAAATGGCAGTTTCCTCGAGAAAAACCTCTTTTTCCGCAAGCCGGAAGCCCTGCAACGACTTGATCGTCGAGAAAGGATGGAATTTGTTAAAAGGAGGTCGGAGAGGGTTCTCCTTTTAAGACTTCCTTCTCGCTCCTTCTCTTATCAGAGGAGTTGAATTGCTTCGGCCGAAGTTGGCACCTCACTTATTTTCCACATCGGAGCTTGATGGGAGAGTTCCTGTACTGCAGCTTTCCCTGCCCTACTCGTTTTCTCATTATATATCTTGATTTTCTCCTCGAAAGAAGCAATAGAGAATTCAATGGTGGATGGAATGGTCGAAACAGAGTCATTTTGTTTAAGAAGTTAGGATGGTGGAGTTAGGAACGAGAATTCTTGTTCGTTAAGTGAACGATTTTCATGAACATTGCAGACGATTTATCAGGATAGTAGGTATAGCAATTGTAAAAGAAAAACAAAAAAAATCCTAGTAAGCTCATGGAATATTTCAGTTTAATTTTAGCATCAACAACTGGAATAGTCATATAAAATCATTAATCCTGTTTATTGTATGAAAGCAATTATTCTTGTTTAACTGTTAAAAAAATATCGATATTCTTCTCTTCAAGAAATTAGTTCTATTCTATGTCCTTATTACTTTTAGATGTTACTTCTAGAATTCTGTTCTTACACTTAGTAATAATTAGGGATTCAAGACTACTTTAAATTTAGCTGAAAAATTTATTCGTATTTAGGTAGTAGAGCAAGAACCCACGACTGCCAGACCTTCGTTATTTTATAAAAGCTGAAAGTTTCTCTGCGGATGTCATCAACACAGGTAAGAGCAATCAGCGAGTATGGAGTTTGGATTGTGGTTACTTGGGCAGTAGTAAAAGTGTATAAAATAGTAGTAAAGGTGTATAAAATAGTACCTCAATTTCTATTAAAGTATAAAGCTCAATTTTTTTAAATATTTTCCTCGGAATAACATTAAAAATCACGCCACCCATTGCCAGACACTTAGTATAGCTTGCAACCCCCTGCCAGACACCCATAAACTTAAAAAAAACTATAATATACTTTCGTTATAGTATAAAAGCTGAATTTTATATATGTTAATTGGAGACCTATAAAAAATGTTATCTCAATAGCCAGATAGTTTTAATGGTTTTTACATCTTGCCAGACACATTGAAAGTCTACTGTAGCGAGTGCAAGGCAACAAACTGCTCAAGCGGATGCGAGTGAGATAGGGCGTGTGGTCTATTGCGATCGCTTAAGAAATCCAATGAAAAAATAGTTTTATTACGTTTATAAGCATCTTATATTATGTAAAAAATATTATTTTTTTTTACTAAGTACAAAAAAAGTATTATTACATGTAAAAAAATATTTAATCATTTCTAAAATTTTCATCATTGTCGTCTATATTTTCATCTTCGTCACTACTACTCCAGAGAGTCCGTTGCCATATCAACCAGATAATAATGAATGGGTATTGGAAAATGATAAATACTACTTTAAATGGTTTGAAGGGGATCAACTACCAAGTTATGTCAGTGATTCACTCAAAACTCAATCAGTGATGTAATTATTATGCCAAATTATTGTACATAATTTTTTAATTATTCATAATGGTATAAACTTGCTTAATTTTTGTCAGAAACTGATAGAGGAGGCAATATTAATGACAATCAAGCAACGGGCTAGAGTAGTAGTGACAAAGATGAAAATATCGAACGACAATGATGAAAATTTTAGAAATGATTAAATATTTTTTTACGTTTAATAATACTTTTTTTGTACCTAGTAATAATATTTTTTACTTAATATTAGATGCTTATGAACGTAAAAAAATATTTTTTCATTGGATTTCTTAAGCGATCGCAATAGACCAAACGCCCTATCTCACTCCCATCCGCTTGAGCAATTGTTGCCTTGCACTCGCTACAGCAGACTTTCAATGTCTTTGGCATGATGTAAAAATCATTAAAACTGTCTGGCTATTGAGATAACATTTTTTTATAGGTCTTTCCAAGTAACATATATAAAATTCAGCTTTTATACTACACTGGTGTCCAAAAGTTAAGCATAAATCGTAAAATGCGAAAAACATGGAATAATTATTCGTAAAATTATTCCAAATTTCTTGCGGATATTAATTGGGTGAAGAAGAAACATTGGGTTTATGCAAAACTTTTCAGTAGACTACGTCATGCGCGAAACACCAGCGCATGTCGGAAAGCGGAGAAACCGATTCACGCAGCATAGGCAGTTCAGACAAGTTTCGTGCAACTGCTGTGCGAAGGAACGTTGTTAACCATCAAACAAGGTGAATGATGGCACAAAGACGCCTATTGGACATGTTTACGAAGGGAAGAATCGTTGGAATGCTGGAATCCTCACGATCACAAACCGAAGTGTCCCGAATTCTGAATGTGGACAAAGCTGTGATTTTTCAAGACTGTGGCAGAGGTTTCAAAGAACGGGAGATCTTACCCGACAACCAGTATCAGGTCTACCAAGAGTCACAACCCCTCGCCAAGACCGATATCTGGTAATAAGTGCACGACGTCAGAGGGGCAGTACTGCCAGAACACTGGGTTTGGAGCTCACAGTCGCCACAGGAATACGAATTTCGAGACAAACTGTTTACAGGAGACTCAATCATGCTGGCCTGTATGCCAGAAGACCAGCAGTTTGCATTCCCCTCAAGTCTGCACATAAACGCGCTCGTTTGAACTGGAGTTTGAAACATCAACATTGGAGTGTGGGAGAGTGGGCCATGTGATGTTCAGTGACGAGTCTCGGTTTAGTCTGAGTAGTGATTCTCGGAGTGTAACGATATGGAGAGAACGTGGAATACTTTTTGAACCAAGAAACATAACGAAAAGACATCACTTTCCATCAAGGGGAGTCATGGTATGGGCAGGCATCATGATGGACGGCCGCACAGACCTCCATTTCTTTGACAAGGGGTCTGTGACTGCTCAAAGATACATAGACGAAGTTCTTGAACTTTGTGTTCGCTTGTTTCGAGGTGCTGTCGGTCCTGACTTCATATTCATGGATGATAATGCGCCATGTCACCGAGCAGTGCTGATTGAGGACTTCCTTGAAACGGAAAACATCCAGCGCATGTCATAGCCCGCGAACTCCCCTGATTTAAATCCTATCGAGCATGTATGAGATATGCTCGGGAGACAAATTGCAGCCCTTACGCACCCCCAAGCTCCATTACAGAACTGAAGAGAGCTCTCCAAGAAGCTTGGAAACGTTTGAGCCCACAACTCATTCATTATCTCATAGCAAATATGGTAAATTACTGTGCAGCGTGCCTGGCTGTCAGAGGTGACCACACGCCTTATTACACTGCAGAATCAGTATTTTATTTAATGTTTTCTTTCATTTTTTCTTTAAAGTGTGAATCCTTGCTATGCTCAGTTTTCTTTCAAACTGCTACTTTGGATAATAAAAGTAATTATTATCATTCTTTTGATTTGCTTCCTTATTTTATAACCATTTTACACTCGCATATCACGTTTCCCGCCATTCTGATTTACAGTTCCTTCTTTATTCGCATAATTATTAATTATGTTTAACTTTTGGACATCAGTGTATAACGAAAGTATATTATAGTTTTTTTAAAAAGTTTATGGGTGTCAGGCAGGGGTTGCAAGCTATACTAAGTGTCCGGCAATGGGTGGCGTGATTTTTAATATTATTCCGAAGAAAATATATAAAAAAAATTGATCTTTATACTTTATCGAAATTGAGGTACTATTTTATACACCTTTACTACCTGTTACCTGCCCAAGTAACCACAATCCAAACTCCATACTCGCTGATCGTTCTTCCCTTTGCTGGCCTTTACAAAATAACGAAGGTCTGGCTGTCGTAGGCTCTTGGGCTAATATGAAGTGTGGACTGAATGAACAGTAAGCTGAAATAATGACTATCAAACTCTATTCTTTTGAAATTTTCCACTGTAAAAACATATGAAATTTTCCCCTTCTCTTATATGGGGGGGGGGATTACATTGATTCTTCTTCGTAGGAGACTTAAACGTTATGGTTATCAATCATTAACTTTTTTCAAGAGTATTATGGCACATTTTGATTTTAACTATTACATCTAAGTACTGTCCCCACTTTACCTTTGCAGCAAAATAAAATAAAATAAAATATGCCACTTCCAACAATTTATTTTTGAAATAATGTATAATTTTACAAGACTATTTTATTCCACTTCAAATATGCAATTTTCAATGCACTCTCAATTCTTAAGAAAATTTTTTTAGTGAAGCATTTTACAGTAAACCAAAAGATTATTAATTCTTTAAAATTATTCATTCCTAAAACAATCGCTTCCTCGTGTATACTCTGAGTTAATACTCTTACACAAATTTTCCAATATATATATTGTTGGCGCCAGTTGGCGAGAATTCCTTGTATAGCTTTCGCTCCGAGCCAACTGTAGTAAACCTTGTATTCAGTTCGAAAAGTATAGCGATCCCATATGGTTGGGATCCGTTTCGCTCATTAAAATTTTTTTGTTAAATTTACAGTCCATTAATTTAAATCGGCAACATATATACATATATACACACACACATATATATATATATATATATATATATATATATATAATATATATATATATATATACATGTATATATATATATACACTGCGAGAAACGATGTTCAAAACTGAGAGAAAACAGCTCACTTTTGAATACTTCACATTCTCAAAATAGATCCGATGCACGCTTACTCAAATCTGAGAATCGCATATTCTCATATTGAGACGCAAGTACATTCTCATTTTTGAACCTGTTACGGGATCAAATTTTTGAGAATGAAAGATCGATATGAGTATATAATGCACTCATATTTGAATTTGTTAATGTATCAAATATGAGTTAAAACAATAAAATGAGTATGTATAGCATTTATTTTCGGTACTGTTGTATCTAATATGAATTTTTAACAGAAAAATATTTATTAACCCAAATCTTAAGGGATTTAAAAATGTGATACCTGAGTTGTAAATTTTCACTTTCTACATCTTACGTATTATTTTATTTTCATTTCATGAAATTTTTACACTTAACTTCGAAATCAAAATTCATTTTACATTTATTGTGTGTAACAAAAAGGTACTCGCATATTATCGCGAAAGTGCCTAAGTTAAAGATAACTCGCCAAATTGGCAGTAACGATTTCGCATGTGTCCTACGCGCTGAATTAGCAACCATGTACTTCGTTTTATATAATGTCGCCAAAACGGTGGCGACAATACGCAAGTATCAACAAAAATATTACTTTTCGAAGAAAAAAAAATGCAACTATTATTTGATCACAAACTGCATGTCTTCGAACTTATACCGCAAATATAAATCTTTGAAACTGCAAAAATAAATTCGATGTTATCGTTTAACAAATGTGTATGCATTTTGAACTAGTTCAGAAGCAATTTGATTCATTATTTATATTTATGTTTCTCTAGAAGCATTATATTGTTTCCTTAAAATCATATACAAGCAGAAAATTAACTTTTATTTAAAAAAATTCAGCCCTTCAATAATAAGTTATTAGAAATATCTAGGAAACATTATGATAAATAACAGATTTTTCTAAGTAAAAATTTCAAAACAATGCCAGAAAGAAATAGCTTTTTTACATATTATGTAACCTGAAGAAAAAAACCTTTTGACTAAAGTAACACTCATTAGGCCCAGGTGTGTAAGTACTCTTTATATCAATTGTTTTGTTTAAATAGAAACCTATCCACATGGAAATAAAGAAAATGCATTGCTATATTACCAACTAAGCTCAAATTTTGTTAAAGCAACTGATTTTACACTTTCCTATCACCAAAGAAAACAAATATAATAGTTTTTAAGTTAATGTTTTTTTTAATTAAAATACTTAAAAATTTTAGTCCTTAGAAGAATGTAAAAACAACTCTAACAGTACATTTTTGCATTAACAAAACATTTAGTTTTTAACCTAATGGAAAGAGCTTTTAGAGAAGTTTTCAGCACTCATTCAGAAGAAAAAATAACATCATAAGGACCAATAGAATCATAATTTAGCAATTTTACTTGGTGTACAGAATTTTATTTTCAATACCTTTTTTCAATTATTCACTGTTAACAAGAAAAATAAAACAAACCAAAATCATATTGCTGAAATATTTATTCTGGAAATTGTACACATACATATATACATAAAAAATAAACAAGAATATAAGTGAAATTTTTTTTTATAAACACTATCTAATCCATATTATAGTCAACTCCATCCTTATTTGTGCAGAACAGATTATGTTTTAGTGTAATATACATTGTAAATATAGGAAAGTGTGTAAAAGTACATAAATAAACAACTTTTTAATTTTTTTTATCAAATCATGTCTTTGAGTTACAAAATGTGAGTGAAAATGCCTTTCAAACAGTGTTGTTTCAAATAAATTACATGTTAGGATATGCGAGTCATCTAAATTATTTACTGCAGAATTTATAGATAGCTGGTTCTGAAAGGAATTTTGAAAGTTCTCATTAGAGTAAAATTTTTACAAAGGTTGTTCATAATTATATAGTTTTCGAAATGACTATCTACAAAATTTAGCATAACACATGTAGTGATATGCTATGCCTGTATGAGTATTTAGAACATAATGACAAAGCTACAATGTGAAACCAATGGTCTTTGGCAGAAAGTGCAAAATGTATGAAATTCATAGATTAATTTTATCCATAAAATATGTATAAAAAAAAATTCAGAGCTATATCAAAATTTAAAACAAATTATGAGTGGAAACATTAAAAATCAAGATTTGTACTAACAAGCAGAAATGAAATTAGTGCAAATTAAAAATAAAGCATTCATAATTTAGAAACAAGATAAAAGATTTAAAAAATACAATTTTTATAAATATTGCACGTCTACCTGAATTTCACATTTATAAAAACAACAGTTAAAAAAATACCACACATTGGAACAATATATACAGGAACTAATTTGCTATCAGTACACTACACATTAAACATCTTTTAGAAGTGGTTTTGAAATCGCTGCAAAAATTTTGGCATCCAATAGTATTCAATCAATGATGATGGTCTCCCACTAAGAACTCAACATGACAATAATTTAAAAGATTGGCTTATTCCTGGCAAAAAAGGAATTACATTAAGAAGCAAAAACATAGTACTTTTTTTTATAGAAAACCAATTAGAAAAATATGAATGCCAGGATTTAAAGAAATAGAACAAAAGGTATTTAGAAATGCCAAGAAAAAGCAGAAAAAATAAAATTGAAACTGGAAAAATAATAACTGCATATAAAAGAGTGGGGTGCTCAATATCAATTGTTATAATTTCTTACTAGTTCTATTCCAAATGCAGAGTTAGTGTAAAAATGTAGTACAGAGGACCCACGCCTTTACCACGATGACATTAATTTTCTAGTTAATCATTTTATTCTTATATTAAGATTTATTTCTTACTTTTTAGTTTGATAAAAAAGCATGTTTCTTAAAACTATAATTTAAATTAATTGTGCTTCAAATACGTCAGACTGAACAAATTACGTATTATCACAACAAATGCCAAATCTAATAATAACACACCAAGTTGGCAACCCTGATTGGTAATTGCGTCTTATTGCAACCTATTAGCGATATTATATGAAATGAAGCACCTGGCAGCCAATTCAGTGTGTACCACACATAGGAAATCGGGGTGGCCAACTCAGCGAGTTATTTAGAGTCAGCGATTGTCGCAAAAATACACAAGTACCCTCCGAGTTCCTGTGTGTTGAACGTGCTGAATTGGCAAACAGGTGCTTTGTTTCATATAATGTCACCAATTGGTTGTGATAATACGTAAGTACCAAGATTTATGTTTTTTCACTTGTGTACAACATACCTGCATACAGGAGTTTTTGTACCCAAGCTGTATTAATTTTTGGTACTTTCATAATATTGCAACCATATTGGTGAAATTATATGTAATACAACACATGGTAGTCAATCTGGCGCATACGACACATGCAAAATCAGGGTCACCAACTTGGCACGTTATCTTGAACATTGGCATTGTTGTGGTAATATGTATCGTAAAATCTGGTTGGTGTATGGTGCACACTTTTAACACAAAAAATAAGATTGAATTTTATGCGTGCACGTTATATACCAGGTATAAAAATAAGAGCTTTAAAAAATGTGAGCACAGGAAAAAAAATTAGATTTCTACATAGATCAAAATAATGGTTATTTAAAAGAAATGGCATTCCTTATGAACTTAAAGGGTTGCACTTCTAGATGTATACTATTTTTTACTAAAGCTTAGAATAAATGACTTTCAAACTTTAAGAGCATGACTCGCATACATCTCAGGTTTCTTCATGAAAATTGGGGTGCACATTTTCATCAAATAAACATAAAAATTCAGATATGTGACTACCCAAAATTCGCAGTTTTGGTGAAAATTTTCACAAATTACTTTTGTGTTTTTATTTTAAAGATTATACATTTAAGATTCCAAAAACACTCTATTTTTGTTTCTATGATATCTAGAAGCAAAGTTATAGCATAATTAGTAAACTGGAATTGGAGTTAACAAACCAGATGCTGATCCCTACACAAAATATTTTTAAGATATTGAATTTAAATTTTCAGAACATGTTTTATTTAGTTCTATCTGTGTTATGAATCAAACTCTAATCTCTGTGTATATACAGTGAACCCAAAAAGTGTTCGTACACTTGCAATTTCCTATAAAATTTATTGTTTCCGACTAATAAAAATTAATATTTTGGAATTGTAATTTTTTTATATCTGTAGCTTGTTCTTGGTGGAATGACATAATTATTTTTTTAAAAATTGTATAACTATTATTTTTAAAAATTCATAATCAAAAAGCTCCTGAAAAATTACGCCACTAAAGTCTTAGAACACTTAACAAAAATCTCAACATAGCTTTAAATATTGTATTTCTTTCTTAATTTAGAACTTAGGATACCTTTTAGTGTCCACAACAACTTTTGGACATCTTGATATAGATTTATTGAGTTTTTGTAATTTCTGCATTGATTTTCCTCCATGCTTCTGTGATTATTGTTTTTACTTCCCATTATGTGTTTATATGTCATATTTCTTTTTATTTTAAATCTAGTTCTCCCCAAATATGCTTTGCTGGGCTAAATAAATTGATTGAGGAGGTGTTTTCAAACTTTTGGGTACAGTTATAGAGACACCAGCAGTGTACATTGAGAGCAGTTCGCTTGGCGTCATTATCCTGTTAAAAAATGAAGTCGTCTGAAATATCCAAATTTTGAGAGGATAATTTAAAATTTCTCTTTAAAATATTTAAATAGAGCTCATGATTCTCAATACCATCAAAAAATACCAAATTACCTAATTCCTGAAGCCTATTTACACCCCCCCCTCCCCCGCAAGAACACCTCTGTGTTGAATCATGGAGGTGGAGGAGCTCTTGTTCCACATAAATTCACTGGATTAAATGCCTCATTTTTTCCTTTAAAACTATTATATGCCCATCAGAACCAAAAATGTTGAATTTTCTGTCATCCCAATCACTTTCCTGTCAATTTTGAATTTTCTGAAACTTAAGTCACAAGAATCTAGTTGGATGAATGAACCATGGAAGTGGAAGTGTTCTTGCGTGGGAGCGTAAATCAGCCACAGAATTAGGTAATTTTTGATGGTATTGAGAATCATGAGCTCTAGTCAAATATTTTAAAGAGAAATTTTAAATTGTCTGTCCAAATTTGATATGAACACGACTTCATATTTTAACAGGATAATGAAGCCAAGCGTACTGCTCTCAATGTACACCGCTGGTGTCTTTATAACTGGCCCAAAATTTTGTGAAAACACCTCCTCAATCAATTTATTTAGCCCAGCAGAGCATATTTGGGGAGAACTAGATTTAAAATAAAAAAACATGACATAAACACATAATGGAAGTAAAAATAATAATCACAGAAGCATGGAGGTAAATCGATGCAGAAATTACAAAAACTCATTAAATCTATATCAAGATGTCCAAAAGTTGTTGTGGACACTAAAAGATATCCTATTAAGTTCTAAATTAAGAAAGAAATACAATATTTAAAGCTATGTTGAGATTTTTGTTAAGTGTTCTAAGACTTTAGTGGCGTAATTTTTCAGGAGCTTTTTGATTATTAATTTTTAAAAATAATAGTAATGCTATTTTTAAAAAATAATTATGTCATTCCATTAAGAACAAGTTGCAGATATCATAAAAAAAATTACAATTTCTATACATTAATTTTTATTAGTCGAAATCATTAAATTTTATAGGAAACTGCAAGTGTACGAACACTTTTGGGGTTCACTGTATTTATGTACTTCATTGCATTTAAATGTAAAAAATATCATTAATTTTTTAAAAAATCGAGTTTTTGCATAAAATTTGGCATATTAAAAAAACTTTTAAAAGTAATACATATCTTTTAATTCCTAATATATAAAGATGTTCCATTATTTATGTACTGTATAAATATTATTTGAATACATTCATTAGAATTTTGTGTAAAAGATCCTAATTGCAATTTTTCATGAAAATTTTACTAAACTCGACAATTTTTATAATTATAAAACTCTCCAGAAAACAGCAAAAGGGTTGAAAATTAGTTAAACATGAAGCTAAAGAGTTTGAGCTATAATTATGGTGAGTTTAAGAAATGTACAACTAGTAGAACATTTTTCATATTGTATTTAAATCTTTAAAAGCATTGTCTGAGAAACTATGTTTTTTGGCTTCACGGTAAAGTTCACAAATGGATTTCTTTTTAAGACATTGAATTAACATTTTAAGAAAACTTTTATTTTATTTTATTTGTATTATAGACTATAATCTCTGTGTATGTATATATGCATTTTATTGCACATACAATTTGTGAGAAAAAATATGCTTTTTTTTTAAAAAAAATTGACAAATTTCAAAAAAATAATGTAACTTTTATCGCTCTAGGCACAGATAATGATGTTATTTGGGTGCAGTTTTAATATTATTTGAATATATTAATTAGAATTTTCAATACAAGGTTTACTGTAACTGCAATTTTTAACTAAAATTCCCAATCTATCCAAAATAATTTAAAATTTTGTGGAATTGTATTTTAATTCCTGACTCAAGTGTAGTATAGGGGAGAGGGCCTTTCGATTTTATATAGATATTATTGGTGAGATAACGAATTCATTCTGGCTTCGGGAAACCTATCGCTAAGTGAAGTAGCTTGGCGATCGATTTTGGTCCCAAAAAATTTGACATCGCCAAGTATCTATACTACACTCGAACCTTAATTCCTAGTTCTATGCACACCCTTTTAAAGAAAAAAGTTTTTTTTAGTTGAAAATTTGTTTCAATAAAATGCTCCGAGGGTAGGCACATACCTTAAATTGATTTTTTTAAAGGAATCCTAAAAAAAAAGATTTGCCCGCTAAATTCCTATAAAAGCCTTACAATATCAAAACAATCTAGTACTCATGTGTTCGTCGCGGGTAGCGTGGTAGAAACGAAAATAGTTCGGAAGATTTATGAGAACTAAATTTGTTGTTGAACCCCAATCTTTAAAATATGTAGCCAGTATATTAAAAAAACTTTTTTAATCCTGAATATCTTTTTAATTTGTTTGATAGTGTTAATTAACCATTTTTTGAAATTTTGAGTACATGTAATGTCTCATATTTGTAAAGGCATGTGTTCAAATCTGATATAAACAAACTCATTTCAAAATTGAGCATGTCCATGTAGTCATTTTTGAGTATTTCTTTTTTCTC
>BMAO01023661.1:0-20764 GCA_019973975.1 Trichonephila clavata
TAATAGCCATATTTTTTTCAATCTGTATTGATACCTTCTGTATAAGTCAATCATTCGAAAAAGAAATAAGTACACTGCATTTAAATGATTTTAATTTTATCTTGAGCTTATGGAGAGATTAGATCTAATCGATGATCTTGTAACCGGAACATTGAGAGAAACGAATCAACGAAATATTTCACAGATTTCGCTCCGCAAATCGAACGTTCCTGATAATTACTTTTGAACTTTTGACGGATCCGACCGTCCGAAAGAGTAATTACAGAAATCGATGGCAGTTTCAGGCTTCAATAAATGCTTTCCGGATTCATGGATCGACTTACCCCCGACAACGTTTGATGCATTCTGTAGTGGGGGGGGGGGGTGAAATTAACGTGGGAGTTCAAATTAGAAAGGTCTGAGAACTCAATCCAAACCATTATTTAATCTGAAAAAGTTTCTTTTTATGCGTAGGTGTTTTTGACGTATGAAAAATGTTTCCATCGATGTGCGCTTTTTGGAGAAACATATTATGATTACTTTCTAAAAGCGATGACTGGATTTTTGATTTTACACAATAATGTTGCATTATAAGTGTACAATAAGTGGCAGATAATTTTTTCTACATCTAGTGACACAATGAAACAAACTATTCCTGCCCATCCGGTATAGTGGCTAGTGACGCTGACTGCTGTGCCATAGGTCCTGGGTTCAAATCCCGGAGAGGACATGGATGTTTGTAAATGTATAGTTCCTTTTTGTTATTGGGGTACTCTAAATAGCCATATACCCACAAGCCCTTTCGTAAAGTTGGTGGAAGAGAAAGAGAGGTGGGAGCCCCCTACCACCTCCAGGGTGTTCTCCTACAAAATGGGAAAAATCGTACTGTCCCCTGAATGGTGCTCAAAGCTACGGATAATTACAGGCATCCATCTAGCCCTTTGCCGCGATGTATTTCTTGGACCTCGATCTGACACCATCAGACAGGTGGCATTAGCAACAACAACCTTGCTCGTGGCTGCAGTAGCCGATTGATTGTGGTGAACAGCGAGTCCTAAGTTCGTGTCCTGGTGCTACTGAAGAAACGCTGTGTAGAGGGGAAGATGCATGTTAAATCTGTCGAGGCAAAGTCTCCCAGTTGGAGTAGCATGGAAATTCGGAAAGTGACTCAGGTTTCATCTTAGTCATTTGATAGAGGTGCAAAAATACGAGGTCTGTCACCAGAAGTCCTCGTCTTGTTTTAGAGTACGACGTTGATCAAAGCACTCGTAAAACTGTCCAGCAGTGACGTCACTAGGACAGGTGTCATTTAGTGCCTCAGTACCTTAGGTTGTCTCCCCTTCTTTGTTTTCCCGGGTCGTAAAACCTGGAATTTTTACTAATTTTGTCTGTCACAGTTAAAGCACTGTACACTAATATATTATTTGAAAATAATAAACATTTTTGAAATCTGAAGTTCAATACTATTGAGTTAACCCCTTGCGCCCTTGTAACCGTTAGTAAATACATGCTATGTATAGGAAAAAATCTCTTTGTAACTCATGTCCCATTGTAAGATCAGGTGGAGGAGGATTTGGAAACCATTCTTCACACCCCAAACCCAATTATTTGGCCAACATGACGGCATGCCTGCTCACAAGACATCTCCAGTAAAGAATTCGGAAATCAAATAATTGGGTATGTCGGGGTCGAAGATTGGCCTGAACATATTCACCTGATTTGACTCCACTAAACTTTTTCTTTTGAGGATACCTGGAGCAGCAGGTGTATGCGAGCCTTTCCTTATTACAGAACTTTAAAGGATGCATTACCGACTCTTGTGTCACGTATCTCGCTCGATGCTCCAACGTAGGCCCATCCGGTATAGTGGTTAGCGACGCTGACTGTTGTGCCGTAGGGACTGGGTTCGAATCCCGGAGAAGGCATAGATGTTTGTAAATGTATAGTGCCTTCGTGCGTCGCATGGAGGCACTCTAAATAGCCATCGAGCCGCAAATCCTCTCGTGAGGTTGGTGGAAGGAAAAGAGAGGTGAAAAGACCCTAACCACTCCCAGGGTGTTCTCCTTCAAAATTGGGGTGAAACTGAGCCTAATTGTACTGTCACCTTCACGGTACTCAAAGCTACGGCTAACGACAGGCATACAATATTAGCCTGATGCCATGATGAATTTCGTGGGTCTCGATCTGACTACGGCAGAAAGGTGGCATTAGTAACAACAGCAACACAAGTTGGGGGTGCAGCGTACTACAGTGGCTTTATAAGAAACAAAGACATGGATCTGTGAATTAATATACGATTTTGTTTCAAACTTAAAAAATCAACTGCATTGTCATCAAATGCTTTTTGCGATGTATGGACAACATATTGGACGATACGAGAGGTCAGACAGGTGGCATTAGCAATAACAACAACAACACGTAGGCAACGTGATTTTCAAACGAGCATCAAAATATGCATTGCAGCTGTCAGTGAAGCATAGGAACATCTCTAGAAAGGTATTTTGTGATAACTAACTAGCTGGGGTATCCGTTCTCCGCACGGGTGAATTAAAAAATTTTACTATACAGATTGGAGGATACAGAAGTTTTTAAATGAGTTAATTTTACGTGAATTGCAAATTAAACAACAACAAAAAAAAGCCTTTTGCATATCTCAGCTGAACAAAAAAAAAAAAAAAAAATATTAAAAACTGAAAATAAAAAAAGATTTTTTATGAAATGCCCTAACTCTCTTGTGGGTCGATTTTTGAAAACACCTTCCTAAGCTAATTTCTGCTCATCAAAAGTAACACATTGTTACAAATTTTGTGTAATGAACTCTTAAAAGAGTGTAAATTATTTATATCTGGATGTGTAATACGTTAATATTACTTTCTGTGGTATTTATTTTATGTTAAAATTGTAACATTCGCAAGCAACGCCGTTCCTCTCATTATAATGGCGTTCAATGGAAACATAGCGAAATGTTGGTGATAGAGCCAAGTTGGCATCATTTTTGGCGATCATGTTGGCAACTTGGCGATTGATTGAACAGTGCAGAAGTTGCTTTGCTGTATGTAGCACCACCTGGTGGGGAGCTACAATATAGAGGATATCACAAAAACTTTCTCCACAAAAAAATACATATACATGCCAATTTTTATAGTGATCGGCTGAACTGTGTTGAAGTGAAGCGTTTTCGTACATATAACAAACATCCATTATTATATATATAGATTGTTTCTTTTTTCTCATATCGTTTCTCTCACGGCACAGTGTAGGAAATCACGAAGAAACAAATGTGAGATATAACCATTCCATTTTTTGCATCAGTTTTTTTTAATACAAAATCGATAATACTCTCATTCCGTTTTCGAGATAGGAATGCTAACCCCTTAGTTTACCACCAGGTGGCGCCACACATGGTTTTAGTTAGAAGCGCATGGCTACTTAACTATACTGGGACATCACTTTTATGGATATAGCAGCAGCCGTTAGGAAGTTAAGAAGGTGGCAAGGGACATAAGGTCGGCATATTGTACAAGTTTTTTTATATGCACGCGGTTATACTTCTAGATCATTTTAATATTTCTTTTCGTAAAATTTATAAAAAGTTTTTTGGGTATTTAACAGGACAGTACAGAAATCTTTAAACCATTTTGCTCTACTCATTTTCTGATAATTACGCCTCTTGCTCATATATTGTTAAATAAAGATTGTATAATATTTAATGACATTTTTTAGATTATGTTTGTTTATTTCTACACTAGTGCTTCTCAAACTTTCAATATTTGCGACCGTCCCCTTACAATAACAATGTATTGAGTGCAATAATAATGTACTTTGACGCTAAAGCTATAATGTGACCCTAATTATAATCCGTACAAATTATAAAGATAAGCATTAAACTTTGTATCTGTTACTTTTAAGTTATTGATATTTTAAGTAAGTTTCATTTAAATAACAGTACAAGTATTATGTTACCCAACAGATTACAAAATAATTTTTAATAAAATTAAATATTTATTCCCTTAGTCATCCATTTCTAAAGTCTAATAACACATTTCAAGCACCCTACTTTTGTGGAAACCGATTTTCTACCGTGGCTGCTTTCAAAACAAAATATGGATCTCAGCTAAATGTAGAAAAGAAGAAAAAAAAACTTAGGGTGCAATATTTAATATTAGGCCTTTCTTTGAAAAACCTTTGTTTTTTTGTTCTTAATTTAGTACAGATGAATCAATTAATCAACTATATTGTGCAGTATTGATACATTTATAATTAAAATAAGTATTTTTTTTTATAATTTCAGAATGTATATATTGTTTCCGTTTCTTTCAGTAAATTAATAATTTTTTAAATTATCTATTATTTTCGACTTTTCGATATGCTTACGCCTCCCACATAGGCTTGTCACGTCCCCCTAGAGGGGCACACCAAAGTTTGAAAAGCGCTGATCTACACATAATTTAATCTATGTATATAAAAGGGGATGTTTGTATGTATGACTTCGCTTCACTCCAACTCCGTTCAATCGATCAATATAAAAATTGGTGTGCATACGCATTTTTTGTGGGAGAAGGTTTTTGAGCTATCCTCTTGTTGCAGCTGCCTACCAGGTGGCGCTATAGCATATCAACTTCTGCACCATTCAATCCATCGCCAAATTGCCAACATGGCCGCCAAAAATGATGCCAAATAAGCTCTATAACCAACATTTGGCTATGCTTCCATTGAATCGCCATTATGATGCAAGGAACAGCGTTGCTTGCGAATATTATAATTTTAACATGAAATAATGAAACAGAAAGTAATATTAACATATTACACATCAAGGTATAAATTATTTACGCTATTTAAGCATTCATTACACAAAATTTGTAACAATGTGTTATTTTTGCTGAGCAGAAATCAGCTTAGGAAGGTGCTTTCAGAAATCGACCCACAAGGGAGTTACGAGGACTTTATAAATAAAAAAAAGTACTTTTTATCAGCTATTAGACCTACAGACTTAAAATTTAACAAATACGATTTTTTTCAAGTGAGATATACAAAAAGCTTTTTGTTTTGTTTAATTTACAATTCACGTAATGTGAACTCATTTAAAACTTCTTAATCCTTCAATCTGTATTGTTTAATTTTTCGATTCATCCGTGCGAAAAACTGGTATACCAGCTAGTATACTAAAAAGTTAGAACCTTAAAATAAAACAAATTTTGTAAGATTATATTTTCAAGAGCATAAACATGTGCGAATAAGATTGTTCCATTTCAAAATGATAAAAAAATTAAAGAAAAAATTAAAAATTACTTTTAAACAGGAATAATTGCTGAGAAAAGTAAATAGCGTACTGAAAAAAAATGAGGCAATGAGATGGTATGAATTTGACGGAAAGAACAACTCCAGTTATTTTATTGTAATTAAATATTTTTCAATGGTAAAATGTAAATAAATATTTAGTTTTTAATATTTATATGACGCTATGCAATTATAGCAAGCTAGCTCCAAAGTTTTCTTATAAATAAATTTCGGAGAGAAAAGGTACTGCGAGTGTAATAACAACATTAATGCACATAGAATTGAACACCTTTTGAATCTCTGAAATGAATACACACTTCACATATATTTTTATCTAAGAGATAATAGTGTATTAATAGATCTTATATTCTTGATATGATTCTGGATCATCCGTTATAGTCAATGATATTAGAACTCTGAGAATTTTTGATGTTTTCAAAGTATTATTCAACTCGCTGTTTATATATATGCATTAAAAATAAAGCTATTGTCAATGCAAAATTTATGCAAGATTAATATTTAAAAGGAAAGTGCATGCTTGTATTCTTATACAATCAAAAGCAATTGAAATAGAATTTTGTTTCAGCAAAAACAATCGAATTCAGAGGAGAAACAATAATTTAAAACTAAAATGATTCCATGTTCATTAACAATGAGAGCGCACAGATTTCTCGAAAAGTTAATGATGGCGTTATCTTTCAAAACATCATTTGTAAAAGATAATGTCATTTGTAACAGATAATAATGTCGTTTGTAACAGATAATAATGTCATTTGTAACAGATAATAATATCATTTGTACAAGATACAGATTTTTTAATTAAAAGTAACAGACAAATTCTACACTATACACAAATTCTATGCATCATAAATCTACAAATATCAATAAGTACATTATTTGTTTTTACTATACATTTCTTCCATTTGTATTTAAGAAAAAAAGAGAAAAAAAGAAATTTAGAATTTTTTTATGTACAAAAAAAAAAAAAAAAAAAAAACCTGACTGAGATGGTACACCCGTACTTAATTAAAATACTGATAATTTAATTTTTCCCTTCAAAATTTACATAATATAACTTATTGACAAATTTAACAAATCCACCTTAATAAAGTTGTTTTGTCTAGGAGGTATAATGCAATATAACAAACAGTTCTTCGAGCAAAGAAAATCGAACTGTCCACCATGGGAACCGCGCGGGCCGCCATGATATCGATTTACTGTTGAACGACTCGACTATTGATTGGCGAGTAACATGTGAAGAAAAACAAGGGGGGGGGGGAGAAACGGGTCCCATTTGCGCAATTTTTAATCCCCCCCCTCTCATTGTTCGAAACAAGGCGGGAAAATTCCTTCCATTAGGGTCCCAGTAGGTGCTCTGTTCATTGCACTTAGGTGAAGTCAGAAATCGCCACAAATGCATTGCACAAGCAACCGTGGAATGAGAGTCTAGTTGGGAAATAAACAGACCCTGGACGGGACGTTTGTTCCAGACAGCAGTTCTTTTTTCTTAAAAAAAATAATAAATTCCAGAATAGTTGCTTAAATGGCTTTGGTTTTACTTTTATAGACTTGTAGAGCTCTTTTTATAGTTACACTCATTTTTTCTGATTTTTTTTCATAACAGTACGTTTCCAGAAATTAGACGTCTTTCTTAAGTTGCTTAGAGTGGAACAGGTTCGAATTTTTTTTGAACTATTTACATTATTATAAGTAATTAAATATCAGAATTAGGTATCTAAGTACTAATTATTCGAGGCTGTTATTAAAAGTCTGAAGTAGGGGTAAACAAATAAGTAGTTTGAAAGATGGATGTAAACTGAAGCTAATTTAAAACAACCTTTAGTTCTATATCAGCGGTCGCCAACGGGTGGTCCATGAAAAATGTTTGATGGTTCACAGAAAAATTGGGTCATGATTTATACTTTTATGAAGATTCAATTTAATCGAATTTAATCCAAAGAAAAACGAAAGTTCTATTGTATAAAAGTCTTTCAAGATCAGTATTAACTTATGCATGTGAAATTCGGTCCATGTCTTGAGCAGATGATTACATAACTACCCACGAAAGGAAGATTTTAAGATTTATTTTTGGAGGAATTCAGGAAAATGAAACGTGGCGAAGAAGATCAAATTTAGAGCTCTATCACTTATATAAAGAATCTAACATCGTTAACTTCATCAAATTACAACGAATTAAATAGGTCCACGTTGTCAGAATGGATGAAGACCGCACCACTAAGAAAGACTTCAATGCCCAACCAATTGGCACACGAAGAAAAGGCAGGCCAAATCTTAGATGGATTGATGGCCTGGAAAAAGATCTCTTAGTTTTGAGAACTAAAAATTGGAGATCCCTAGCAGGACGAAGGCTAGCCTGGAAAAGGCTTCTAGAGAAGGCCAAGGCCCAACCTGGGCTGTCGAGCCACTGAGGAAGGAAGGAAGATTCAGTTTCAAAAATGACGAGAAAAAATCTAATCAAAATTTAATAGCACTCTGTAACAAATATACAACAAATAATATCAAAGACCATCAATAATAATCCTTGGCCGTGGGTAGCCTAGTGGTTAGAGCATCGGACGCCAGACCGGAAGCCGTGGGTTCGATGCCCGATGCCACCAAATACTCACCGAGTACAAAACGGAGCACGTGCTCGTTAAATCTGTGGGTCTGAATCATGCCGCCATCTATCGTGAGCAAAATCGTGCTGTTACCTTCATGGGCTTAAAGCTTAGGCTAATGACAAACGTACCTCTAGCCCGTTGCCATGATGAATTTCGTGGGCCTCGATCTGACTACGTCAGACAGGTGGCATAAGCAACAACATAATAATCCATTAAGTCTAAACTAGACAAATGGTTGTGAACCGATGGTCCGTGACGGTCTTCAGAAAAATTAAGATATTTGTATATTTTTGTGAAAATTCAATTTTAAAAAAAAAATCTACGAGTAATAACACGTATTATGGAGTATGGATATATTTTTAAAAAATATATAAGAATAGCGAAATTCCCTTCGAATTTAGTGACTTTTAGCTACTTTTGCAGGTGTATCTAACAACACTTGAGAGTTGACAACTATGGTAAATTGGCGGCGTAACACTTTAGTTTGAGTTTAGTTCTGTTTATGTAAACATTAACAATTTTTTAAAAAATGTTACTGACAAGGTAGGGAACAACTATCTGATCTTAGATCCACCCAAACTAAAATGTTCTTTGTTTCATTAAAAAACAGTTTTACACAATTAAAGGAGGATCATATCTTCTAAACCAGTGATGGGGAAACTACGGCCCGCGGAAAGGTTTAATCCGGCCCGTTTAAGAGTGCCGTCGTGAGAATGTTTGAACGCGTTTTTACTTCGTAATGTGACGACCCGCATAAAAACTACCTAAGGCGATATTCAAAACACAATAGTATTCTGGACAAATCCATCCGACCTAAACAGATGACTCATCTTCGCTCGAAACTTCCAGACACTCTCTCATTTTCGATTCATTGTTCTGTTTTCTCGAAAGAACCGGAAAAATCCAATTCCCGAACAATCCTTGCAGGTAGGTATAAATACAAGCGAGGCCGCCCGAAGATCAGTTAGTTAGCGACTTAGTCAGTCATCTGCAACGACCCACTGTGACTCGAGTAATTGTTTGTGTAATCCCCGAAACTCCCACTGCCTCAACAAACACCCGCGCAAGAGCATTAGTTAGCAGTAAGCTTTCGTCAATTGCGTTTCTGTGTGTTGTTCTCCGTAGTAGGTAACGTCTAAAATGGATGTTAAAAAAGAAAAGTGGATTCAGAATGTCGAGTCTTTAAAGAAGAATGGACGTGGAAATATTTCTTTACTTTATTAAAAGAAAAACCTGTGTGCTTACTTTGCAATACAACTGTTGCAGTTTTAAAAGAATATAACATTCAACGCCATTTCAAGAGCAAACATGAAAACCACTCCTACTCATCGTTAAGTGAAGAGGTGAAAAAAATTAAATCGAAAGATTTAATAAAAAATTTATCAAGTCAACAACAATTATTTCAGAGAGCTAATTATTCTCAAAAATGCGCTACGAAAGCCAGTTATGTGTTGGCTTATAATATTGCTAAATCTAATAAAGCATTTTCAGATGGTGAATTTATAAAGCAGTGCATGATAGATGTATGCGATATTATGTGCCCTGAAAAGAAAAATGATTTTCACACAGTCACTGTGTGACGGGTCTATCCGCGTCAAACTTCTATTAACCCTCTTGGGTAACTTTGAGGCCAGCAATTATTCTATTTCACAGCCTCCTCGGGAAAAACACGAGATAGTGATATGCTAATGAATTCGACTATATAAAGTCTAGATTTAGTAAGAAAGTAGAAGGAATTGCCAAACTTGTAGTAAGTATAGTCTACGGATCTCTCCAGCGAGCTTAGCACGTATTAGATAGTAATTGATATCGTTAATCATTGAAATAATCAAAGGGATTATAGTTAGTATCGACCTGAAGTTAGCCACGTTCGTCTCCTTTGTCAATTCTGATAGTTGTGATTATTTAGTGGGAATATTAGATTTAAAGGTTAGAATTGAATGTTAGAGTTGTGTATCAAGATTAATCTAGGGAATTGAATAATCACTCCAAGGTTTCTACTTATAGAGTAACTTGTTAATTGTATTTGTGTGTTGTTAATAAATATTTGTAATTATGGCTTTCGTTGGTGATAATATGTTTCCTTCCACACCAGGCATGTCGGGCAATGTGAACCCAGTCCAAGATAGGACAGGGACACGGCAACTGTCTCTCTCAAGAAGAACAATCACCGAGAGAATTGAAAATATTGATAAAAATCTAATTTCACAACTGACTACAAAAACTCAAAAATTTATTTTTTATTCAATTACCATGGATGAAAGTACAGATATCAGCGATACGGCGCAGTTACTCATATTTGTAAGAGGAATCAACGCCCACTTTGAAATTACAGAAGAACTTGCAGGGCTGCAGTCAATGAAAGGAACAACGACTGGTGCCGATATATTTTGTGGATTTGAAAATTGCATCGATAAACTTCGTTTACCTATTGATAAGTTATGTAATGTAACTACAGATGGTGCTCCTAATATGGTTGGAATCAATCAAGGATTTGTTGGGAAATTTAATTCTAAGTATCCGGAAAATGATGTTGTTTTTTTGCATTGCCTTATACATCAGGATGCTCTCTGTAAATCGGCTTTAGATATTGACCATATACTTAATATTGTTGTAAAACTAGTAAATATGATTCGTTCCAGAGGATTATTACATCGCCAGTTTCAACAGTTTTTGGAGTTCGTACATGCTGAGCATTCCGATATCCTGTATTATTCAAAAGTTCGTTGGTTAAGTGCTGGAAAAGTATTTGAAAGAATTTGGGATTTAAAAGACGATATTGTGAATTTTCTTCTTGATAAAGACATTTATAATCAATTTGACGTCTTAGAAAACGAAACGTAGCTTTCTGATTTCGCTTTTTTTCACAGACCTCCTCGTACACATGAATAAACTTAATCTCAAATTGCAAGGGAAAAATCAGTTTCTTCACGATATTTGGCAATACCTGAAAAGTTTCAAATTACAGTTATTATTATTTGCTAATCAGATCTCTAAATCTGATTTTTCTCATTTTCCAAGAATACAATCTTTAAAATTCACTATATCAAACAATAAGATTAAAAAACACGAAATTAATTTGAGAAAACTATCTTCAGAATTTGAAAGGAGATTTCAGGACTTTAGAAAAATGGAACCAGAGTTTAGTATTTTTGCGACCCCATTCAATGTTAATTACGAAGAAGTTGATGCAAAATTTCAACTTGAGTTAATAAAACTGAACTGTAATACTCTCCTGAAACAAACTTTTCATACAGTACCATTACTAGAATTTTATAAAAATTTAAGTCCAGATAATTTCCCAAATCTAATTACTCATGCAATGAAGATAATGACAATGTTCGGCTCATCTTATATATGCGAACAAATTTTTTCAACAACGAAGCTTAGGAAAACTTCTTTAAGAAACAGAATTACAGATGAGCACCTTTCATCAGTTTTAAGAATTTCTGCTTCGCAAATGGAACCGGACTATGATGAAATTTTGAAGAAACTGTCTCAATATCATTTTTCTCATGCACCATCAACCAGTAATGACACCAGAAAATAAAGTGATAATACTTTCACATCAAGAACTACACTAAATTCATTTTATATTTTATGCTTATAATTTTCTTACCTTTTGCTTTTTTACTATTAAAATAATAAGTGTATGTAATAATATATGTATATGTTTATAGAACACATAAATTTTTAACGATTAAGCATTATTCTTTGGCCCGCTACGATTGTCTAGTTATTACAAATGGCCCGTCTTAAAAAAAGTTTCCCCACCACTGTTCTAAACAGAATAGTTAACTAACAAGTACATCTGTTCCGTTAAATATGTAAGGATAAACTTAAATCGCTATGATTGAAACCGCGCACGAGAGATTAGTTTTGAGTGGTGCATGATCCTGCACGAATATTTAATGCGATATTTTCTTCTAGAGGAATATTTAATATTCACTTTATAGGCACTATCTACTAATAAATGCCGTTACTGTGGCCTCAAAACTAATTACTTTATTGGGTTGACAGGGAAGTAATTTCACAGAGTGAAATAAAACTCATTTTTACCAGTACGAAGAACGCTTTTTTAAAAAGTCAAATATCTACCTCCTTTTCGATGATCTTTTGCCTTCTTTTTATGAAACCTCATGATTACTCGTTCATAGAACTTCTGGTTCTTAACAGTAAAAAAATTAAGCTAATTGCTATTTTAGATTTTTGTTATTGATGGAATTTTTACTATTTGGAAAATGTTGCAAACTTCAAAATAAATAACAATCCAATGAATAAAGGTTGGGTATTAAAAATGTGTTGTCTACAAAACCATTAAGGTATCCGACTACTTGCGAAAACTTTTTTTTTTTAAAAAAATGGAGTTATGAGGATTTTTTTTTTGTGGTTTTTAGATTTATATTTAATACATTTTAAGAAAAATATACTAATAAATTATTATTAAAGTTGGAAAAAATCGTAAAATATTTACGAAAAATAACATAAATGGGGCCATTCTGTACCAAAAGTTTAAGAACAAATTTTCAATTTTTCAATTCTGATATGTTTCTATGTTATTCATTCTTGAAATGACCTTCTGGACAAGAGATATTTTAATTTTTACAAAAACTAGAGCACTTTATCTTAGTTATTATATGAAATTTCTTTGAAAAACAGTGATTGTATTAACATAAGAGACTTTAAATTTTGAAATAAAACAGTGGTTAATAAGTCTGAGGGCTAAAACACTTCTACTTTTATACAGAACATACACAAAAAATTTCAATTAATTATTTCCAATGCTTTTTGAGTAATCGCTGTCCCCGTTTGAACATTTTCAAAAAACACATTTCGAGTGAAACACGTTTTTAAGTATGACATATTGCTTAAAGTAATGGCATCTGCTTTTACTAAAACACTTGTAGTTTTTGTTCTATTGAACAGAAAATAATAAACTTGGTATTTTTATGAAGCTAATAAGATGACCTATAAAATAAAACTACAAAAAAATTGTCAATTTTTGGCAAAATTCACAATTCTTTTGTAGTCAGATACCTTAAGCGAGAAAGATCATGGCTCAAGCGGGATACATTTATACTACACGTTCATCTTTAAAATACGCACAAAAAATAATTGCTTGTTTGGGATGTGATATAGCATCTCTCATATAGCCCCGATCTTGCATCAACAGATTACCGTTTATTTGAAAGTTTCTAACATTTTTTTAGAAAAGTGAAAAGAGTATCAGTAATATCAACACCTCAAATCGTATTTGGTTGAGTTTTTTGACTGGAAACTCCATGAACGTGGAATTATGAAGTTTCTAGAAATGTGGCAAAAACTCATTGATTAAAATGTTAGATATTTGATCGATTTTATAGAAAAAAATTAAATTTTACTTCTCACTAAGAAACTGAAACTACTTTCTTGCCAATCCAATACATCATATACAACGTATTAATTTCAATAACAACATTGCAATGCTATATTTGCTTCTGTAGTTGAGTTACAAAACATTTTTCATACCTGTATTTTCTTCTTTAACAAATTGGCAACATTGCGTTTGTTATGTTTTTTGGGAGGTAGGATAAAGGAAGACGTGCTGAAACTTAGTTTACCTCCCCCCTCAAAGTTCTCAAATCCTCGCATGGACTGTGCAAACAGTGCAAGGATTTGGGAACGTCTGTTTCTTCTGATTTCCGTGAATGTTTTTTAAATGTTTTCCCTCATTGAATTTCATAATTGAGCTTTGGAACAGCCATTTTTTAAGGAACGATTTGGAAGCTCACTTAGTTTTCAGGTAGGGGATCAAATAGATGATGATGATTATTGTTATTTCAGTTGCGATTCCCAAACTACGTTTTGTGTATTTAAAACGATATGAGAATATCTCTTAATGAACTATAGTTTACAAAAACTAAAAAACATGCTTTTATAATTAATCTAACAAAAAAATAAAAAATTATTCATAATATAAGAGTAAAATGATAAACAAGAAAATTAACTTTATTGCGGGAAAAGCGTGGGGTGATCAATCAATCTCGATATCAATTGTTGTAATTTCTTACTAGTTCTATTCCGAAATGCAGAGTTCGTGTAAAAATGTTGTACAAAGTATCTCACACTTTTACTATAATGTCATTAATTTTCTCGTTAGTAATTTTATTCTTACATTAAGAATTATTTTTTACTTTTTGGTTCGATTAACTACAAAAGAGTGTTTTTTAATTTTTTAACAGTAATTTATTTTTTTATTTTTTTGTTCAATCTACAATAAAAGCGCGTTTTTTTAAAAAAAAATTTCAACTATCATTTATTTATTTCCATTTTTAGAAAAACTGGGCATTGGTTGAAATTATGGTAAGCAGTTGCTGACGCATCCTTTCCTTTTTTACATAAAGAACACTTTTTTCTTTGTTGTATATCTATTAACAATGAGTGTTTTCGCCTTAAGGTTGTAACTTAATCATTTAGTCACCAAATCTAGAATTGGGAAATCATTAATCCTAATGATCCTGATCAGGACAATGGAGCAAAATTTTTAATTATTGTATTGTCATTAGTCCTTGACAAGTGGCAAATTTTCGAATTAATCCGATCTTTTAAAGTGGGTAAAAATCGAGTTCAAAGATTCCGTTACATTCAGGTGAAGCTAATAAAAGAATGTTTAGAGCACACATGAAAATGTCGTTGTTATTAATGTTTCCTAAAAACAGTCACAGAATACTTATAATAGGATTACTTTTAAGAAATGCAGATACACAAAGAGACTAGTTGGTTAAATAAATGGTGTACAATTAAATATTTTTGTAACAAAAAAAAAACTATATCATCAGTCCTGTAAGAGAGGCTCAAATAAAGATTGTTAATATTTCTTTTCATTAACCCATTCAAGACCAAGTGATTTTTCATGTTAAGCCTAACTTCATTTAAAAATTCATATAAAATCATTACTGTAATAAAATACACCGAAATTTATACTTAATAATCATTCCAAATTCAGATCACACATGTGTGATCATGGGTCTTAGAACGGAGAAAGCGAAATCAATTGTTTGCCCTTTCTAATAAGAATTTTTCAAAAATTTAATATTTTTGTGAATACTTTTAAATTTTTATAAAATTTTAAGAGGATTATGAAAGATTTGAATTTTTTGGAATCCTCTTAGGTATGTTATCTGAAACATCTATGACTGTCAGAATTTGAAGCCAATAATATTCCTCCGATTTAAATAACCTCTTTTCTTTCTAAGTTGCATTTTCTTAAGAATTTGATTAGATATGAATAGAAATTATTAAATTTATGCGAAACAACCGTGGAAAAAATAATTAAACCATAAATGTCAGAGTAATTAAATATGTAAATCATTAAAATCTTTTAAATAATTGTGTCTATGTAAGTCTTGAAATAAGCATTACTTTTTCTCAAAAGTCCTTATAAAATGACTAAAATAAAATTTTTTAAATAATCTTCTAGGCTACATTTATTTTTTCCAAAGAACTTAATTTTTCTTACAGAAATTCTCTATAGATTTCAAAAACCATTTCCGACGCCATATGTAATTAAATAAAAAAAATATATTAAATTCGAAATTATGTAATTTGTAGCAAAAAATAAATAACAAATTAAATAATAAAAAAAGAGGAAATAATTTTGTGGTCTTTGATATTTAATTAAAATGTAATACTATCATTAAATGTTCTTTTTTTTCGTCTCATCACACATTTAATTTTCTTTAAAACTTTTTCAACATTGGAAATACTATTTTGTTTTACAAGAAATAAGAATGCAAAAGGGCAAATGGGACATGATTTATATTTATACATGTGTATAAATATACATAAGAGAATTATAAATATTTCTACTAAGATAGTATAAACTTGAAAACAATAAATAATACATTTTATAATGGAAACCTAATGTTTGATTATGCAATAATTTTCTTTTTTAGTTCTCATTATTAAGGTCTTAGTATTTAACTTAATGGAAAGTTTTAAGGTAAGTAATTTCATATTAAAAGTAAGATGCTTTATTATTTTATAAATTGTTATTAAACAGAACATCTAAACTAAACTCTTTTCAGAATGTATATTAAACAAGTAATATAAAAAAATTTTTAAGTCAATTCCTACATCGGTTAACAAAGAAATATTTTATTTTGGTAACTTTTTATTAAATAGTTACAATTAATATAAATATGTACATACATATGACAGAATCACAATATTAAGTGACAAAATAGAAAAAAAGCGATTTTCCTTACAATTTTCAGTTTTTCTTTCAAAATATGGTGTTGAACTATTTTTTTTTTGTTTGTTGCTATATTTATTTATTCATTATAAATTTAAAAATTCTTATAAAATAGTATAGTAAAAAAAAAAGAAAACATATTCTCAGAAATTAGGCCATTTCAGTTGGGATTCGAAGCCACGACCTTTGGATTAGAAGTCCGAAGAACTCATATTTTTGTGTTTGTTTCTACTTATTCATTTTTTAATTTAATAAATAAATTAATATTCAAAAAAACTCTATTAACATCAAGTATCATTTATTACAAGTTTATGAATTATATATATATATATATATATATATATATATATAATTCATAAATATACACAAAATAGTTATAAACCTAAGATAACTAGTCAAGATAGTAAAAAGTATTAGCCACAGTAGTACTATAGCAAACTCCTGGCCTTAGAAACCAGGATTGCAAGTTTAAACAAAGTTTTGCGGCTAGTCAACTTTCACCTGTATTTGCCAATACTCTGGGCCATAGGGTAGGTAAGGAATATCGACAAGAGAAGTTTAACTATTACAAATAAAACCACAATTTACTAATATAAAACGATAAAATTATAGCCTGTAATAATTACTAGTGTATGTTAAAATCAATGCTAAAAACAAGTAGATGAAAAAACTTACTACATGAGTACAGCAATAACCATTTTTCCCGCGCGATAGAAAGGAGTATATAAGTAATGCATAAAATTAGCAAGTTATGATAAAATAAAAAATTATGTCTAAATACACTCACTTCCAAAAGTTAAGCACGGAGAGGAAAATGCTAATTTCCGGAAGCCAATCAGAATTAAAGAGGATGCAATTCGCAGCAGAAGTAGATGGAAGTATGCAAATATGTTAGGTAACAGCCAATCGCGTTTTCATGTCAGGAAATATGCAAAAAGGGCAGTCTTATAAGAAGCCAGCTTTATGAAGGGTTACATAAGTTGATTGTAAGTGCTGATAGAAGGTGTTTAAAACTTTCGTACAATTTGTTTTCAAGACATACGCGTTTCTATGACTTCCAGAAAACGAATGGAAGATTCTGAGCGCTGGCGTGTTGTGGGGCGCATTGAAGCAGGACAGTTGATCACAGATGTTGCTCTTTTCTTCGGCGTTCATCATTCTGTAATTTCACGTTTATGGAAACAATTCCAAACCACACAGACAGTTATCCGAAGGCCCGTAGGCGGTCGCCCAAGGATTACAACCCCCGCGGAAGATCGATATATTGCTATTGTAGCCAAGCGGAATCTCAGAGCGACCTCCACACGTGTGACATCTATGGTTACAGCTTCCATTGGTAAGGCAGCTACTGCACGCCGAAGATTACATATGAATGGACTGTAAGCCCGAGTACCTCGAGTTTGTGTTCCTCTATCCGTCCAATCAAGAGGGGCACGATTAAAGTGGTGCCAGGAATATGGCAATTGGACTGTGTCTGACTGGGGCAATGTCATGTTTACTGATGAGTCAAGATTTGCTCTGGAGCCAGATGACAAGCGTATAAGGATATGGCGTAAACAAGGAACACGCAATCAGCCCCAAAACATCACCGAACATCACGCATTTCGAGGCGGAAGCATTATGTTGTGGGCAGGGATTTCATTAGGATACCGCACCGACCTGCACATCTTTAAACGGGGCTCTGTGACGGCTGCCCGGTATCGAGATGAAGTCCTAGAACCCACTGTGAGATTGTACGCTGCAGCAGTTGGCCCTACTTTTGTTTTAATGGACGATAACGCACGTCCCCATGGAGCTGACATCGTCGATGACTACCTGGTGAGTGAAGGGATTGCGCGTATGGCGTGACCAGCATATTCGCCCGACTTTAATCTCATTAAAAATCTTTGGGATGCTCTCGGCCGTGCTGTATCTTCGCGTTTCCCACCTCCAGCCACTCTTATTGAGCTGGAAACTGCTCTACAAGAAGAATGGCGATTGCTTAATTCTGCGGTGGTTGACCACCTAATTGAAAGCATGGTCAGAAGGTGTAAATTTTGCATACAGATGGGGGGGGATCACATACCTTATTAATGTCCTTTTTTTCATTTTATGCTGTTTATTTTCACTTTATACATAGTTCTGTTTAAGTCTCCAGTATGACATTATCTGATAACTTACAAAAATTTAATATTGTTTTCATTTCTGTATATAATTATTGATTTTGTTTTGTGTATAAATATATATGCTACTTTACTGCAATTTTGTGTCAATCAAAGCAGTATTTGTTGATTTTTTTGCATTTTACATCTTCGTGCTTAACTTTTGGAAGTGAGTGTATATACATTTAAAAACTCTAAAGCTTGTTTTAAAATTTATAAAAAACAAAAGTACAACCCAGACATATACAATTAATTTTAAATAAAATATATTATTATTAACTTATTTAGCATGGGGTGCCATCTATCGATTAATTGTATAACTAATTAAAAATGCTTTGTTAGTACATATTGTCATTTCACTGAGAACTGATAGAAATATAACTGTAAATAAAATTATCAGGGTATCCATGTTCAGTACAATGTTTAATAAAGTTATTAAAATTTAAATATATATTAGATTTATCACTAACTATATAATACATTATTACGATAAATGTAATTGAAAATAATATTTGTATATATAGATATAAATAAATTTGAATTCCAGTATGGCGCTTTAAGAATGGTGATATTAAAATGTTATGTATATATATAGGGAGAGTGTGAACTAAATACAGTTGACTCTCGCTAATTCAAACCTTCTGTAATACGAACTTCTTGCTAATTCGAAGTAGATGCTCAGCCTCTAGAAAAACTCTTGATATTTCGAACTAAAACAATACATTTTGGTACATTCAATATTTCGAAGTAAAATCTGCGGCTGGCCAGAATACAACTCGCGATAATTCGAAGTGATCTAATAAAACTCTCGACAATTCAAACACTCACTATCGTGTAGAGTCCTGTAGCAAACAGGTTGGAGCTTACATGTTTTTTGTTGTATTGTCTCTGCTTTTATGCCGTAACGTAACCTCTTTGATCACCATCGGAGTTGTCTCTAATAAGTCTGACAGAAGCTAAAGCGTCACTAAACAAATCTCGCAACTTTTTCCTTCAAAATTATGTTGATGTGGATGTTTTTCAAGCTTTATTTATTCTAGAAAAATTTATTGACAAAGTTAGATTGAATGCCATAAAACAAAAAAAAAAGATAACAATTTTTTCGTCAAAAAAATTAATTATGCATGGTATGTATTCTTTTCATAGTTGTTTTTAATATATATAAATGTATTCTTTTAATTCAGACTTTTAACTTCTGTTTAATATTTATACTGTATATAATATGTACTTTTTAAAAATACTTTAAAGTAATTTCATACATATGTACAATTATTGTTTTATTGCATAGTTTCAAATTTAATTAGAAAAAAATATTATCTTCGTGTATTTTAGGAGTTTTTTTCCCCCTAACCTCTTGATAATTCGAAGTTTTTCATTGGTTCCTTCAACTTTCGAATTATTGAGAGTCGACTGTAATAGGAATTGTAAAAAGGAATGAGATTCTGCTTTTATGCAGGTTGTTTCTAAAAAGATAATAAGTTTTACACTCAAAGAATATTGAGCGCGCAGAAACAAAATGTTTGTGATAGATTTTTAAAAACTATACTCATATGAGCTAACAATATGGGAAAACTTAACCCCTGGTGAGAAATATGTAAAATAGTGACTCCCCCAAGCTATATGGTACACTTACCCCTGAGAAAACATGGTATACAAATAGGAAAACACACATAAATACTTCCGAAAACACCGAAAAGAGACTAATATGTTATGTTGTCCATTATTGGCTTATACAACGAAATAGTTAAAATAACCGAGCTTTAAAATCCTTAGTGAAATGTTTTTTCAACAAACTGGGAAAACTACGTATTATTGTAAACGAATTGATTTAGGTTTTGTTTCGATATTACCTTGAAATTTTTAAAATTTAAAAAGACATAATTGATTTGTACAGCAGTGAAAAAAGAGTATCTTGAGCCGATAAAATAACAAAATATTTTCATGAATATAAAGTGTGTTGGAAGAGATTTCTTTTTCATGCGCGTGTAAAGATAAATATATGGTCTCTGTTTTTAACTTGGAGGAGAAGCACAAAATTACATATTTTAATTACAAAAAAGTTGCTTCAAAACCATATTTTTTAAAATTTAAACGACAACGGACTTCGAACTCAATACATGAGACACAATCTATTCTAAAAACTATTTTAACATGTTGCCACAATCAGAATACAAAATATTGTTTGGTAATATGAATATCAGTATTAATATAGTTCAAAATGATACAAGTAAGTATTACTCGAATACAAACAGTAAAAACAAGAAAATATAACGCTAAAAATAAATAGAAAAAACAATATTTAAAAGTATTTATAACGTTAAATATTTAAAATTAATTTAAAAAAATTAAGTCAATATTTATTAATGTTCTGTACCTGAGCCACTACAAAGAATGAAGCAGTTACTGATTTGAGGTTTAATTCTGTTTTAGTTTAAGCTAAGTTTATAAGAACTCATAAAAAAAAATTCAAAGATCACATTAAAATTATTTAAATTATTATATAAAAGAATTTG
>BMAO01023662.1:0-23030 GCA_019973975.1 Trichonephila clavata
GGAAAACGTCTCTAAGGAAAACTTCCCAAACAAGATGCATGTAAAAGTTTTTTCCCGAAAATTTTTTTCAATTAAAAAATCTTTCTTTTTATTAGAAATATTTGTATGATGCATAATTTTCTTATCAGTACTATGCTTACGTTTTTAAGAGTACTCTTTATAAAAAATAAATGTTTTTTAGTAAGTAAAAAACCATTCACTCAATGTTTGTAAGGGATGCTAAGCTGAAAGAACTCCAATCGATGATTTTCTTTTCTTTTTCCTATAAATAGATTAAAACTAAAATATTTTCATGTAACTATGTCAGGAGTCATGATTTTATAAAAGCATATAAAAGAATAATTGTTTTGATATTTAATGTGACTTCAGTTAGAATATACATATAAAACTGTTTTAAGAATATTATTACAGTAAGAAAATATTGAAATGAGTTTTTTTTCGGGGAAAAAAACGATGAAAAAAATACATATTTTGAAAACATTCTCTTTTTATGGAAAAGTTTTCTTTAATAATAATATTTCGATTCTATATACCGTATTTATTCGAATCTAAGCCGCCCTCGATTCTAAGCTGCACCGCAAATTCTCAACAAATTTTTGAGAAAAATGAAAAATAGTATTAAATAGTTTGATATCCAATTTTACAAAATTAAAATAATTTTCAAATGAGCACTAATAAGAAGTTAATAATTAATTATTTTACCAGTACTTTAAATACACTCATGAACCCGTCATTGCTCTAATTGCCCCCCATCCAACAAACTTTGTTTGATGTGAGATTCTAAGTCTCACCCGATTTTCTGCAACATCAACATTGAAAAAAAAGTGAGGCTTAGATTCGAGTAAATACGGTATATCTAAGACTTCTCTTCAACTAGGATTTTAGAAAAATTCACATTATTTTCAGCTACTAACAATTGAAATAGTAACCAATGTGTTTTTGGTTGAAATTTCTCTATTCTCTTTGATGTATTAAAATATGAACAAATCCATTTGTTAATTACATGTTTAAAAAATCCTGGTTCACACACACACACACACAGACTCGGTTCAGAAGTGTTAGCTATATATAGGTAAAGCATTTATATTAAAATCGTTTTCATAAAAGGGAAATAATGTTTGTAAAGAAAAAATCTGTCGGGTTTTTTTTCCTAAAGAAAAAAATTAACTTTTCTCCCATTTTATTTAAAATTTAATCTAAAATATAATGTTCTTTGTTAGTTACAATTATCTACAAGCGTTCTAGCAGCCTATCTATTCCCCTGGAAAAGAAGTTCTCTGTTTTGGAAACAAAGTATTCTTCCACTGTCATATGGGTACCCTAATAGTTTATGTATTCATTGGCATCAAGAAAGTTTTACTGCGACCTGAACAGATGATAGTCAGAAGATGCAATATCAAGAGTATATGCTGGCTGAAGTAAAGTTACCTAACCTAAATGTGCAATTTTTTATGACGCGTTCCTTGCCACGTGTAGTCTATAATTGTCGTGAGGAAGAATTAGACCCTTTCAGTTGGTCAAGCAGGGACGTTTATGTTGAATTCTTTATTCAAAACATCAAATTGCGAACAGAAATGACCCTTTTATTTTCTTTCAGCAATTCATAGTGCCCTATACCCTTGCTGTCTCACCAGCAACACAATATAACTTTCTTCTGATGCACGCCAGCCTTGGACGTAGGTGATGGTGTCTCCTTTTGGTAAGGATATGCCTTTTTTCTTACTACGTGTTAATACACTATCCACTTTTCCTCTCCAGTCACCATGTGGTCCAAAAACGGTTCCGTTTTGTGACGAGCAAGATTTGAACAACATATCGAAATTCTGCCCATTAAATTTGTTCGCTTAGTTCGTGTTTCACCCAAACAGATAATTTGTACACGAAACCAAGCCTTTTAAGGTAATCCAAAGCAGTAGTCTGATGAATTCCAAGCTTGAAGCCTATTTCTGTGTAAGTTAACGTGGGACTTGTCCTGATCATTTTGTGTAGCAATTCGCCACTGATATCCGAGTCTTCCTGATCTGGGTTTATCTTTCAAAGAAAAATCACCCAAATAAAATTGCACAAGCCATCTTCGTTATGTTCTAGCTGTTACTCCTTCCTCTCCAAACACGTCACACTAATTTCTTTTGGCTTCCATCGCAAGCGGGTTACTTCCATTTTGGAACTCAAACAACATACAACGTCTTGTGCATTTTTTCTTCACTCATGGTTTGGAATATATGGGTTTCCATAGTGCCAGCCTAGAGGTAACTAGGCTTATACTTCAGTTCTGAAGTGATCCTATGAGAGGGAGAAAGAATGTGAAATAAAAAGAGTGGTTCACTGAGCTAAAAATAGCTCAGCTGTCAGGGGTTGGAGGGGGAGGGTTCGTTTCGGTAGAAACGAAGAAACAGATTTTCGACTTTTAGTTCTTCACGTTGTGGGACTCATGGTGACAGTTTTACAAGTTTAAAAAAACTGACTAAAATACCAAAAAAATGTGTATAAATCATTAATAGTATACTTATATAACTGGTTTTAGTGGGATCCTAAGTCTTGCTAAAGATCAACAAAGTATTTAAGTCCATGTGTTTAAAAAGGTCAAAAATTTCCCTTTAATCAATATTTTCAAAATATGTCATTTTTTTCTTTATTCTTTGGCAAAAAATTGCATTTAAATCGTTTTTCGTTGTAACAATATTTTTAGCACATTTTTATGTGCATATTCTAACACTAAATATTAAAAAAAAATTACTCCTTTATGCGCTTTTTCGAAATCATGGTCCCTTACGTAGTCAGATAGTTTAAATAGAAAGAAAAACTTATGTTTATTAAATTTGAAATTTTAAATGTAAATTTTCAAGCATTAAAAAACTTATGCATAAGCATTGATATTCTGCATGTTAATTCATTTGACACATTTCTTGAAAAAAAAAACATTTTCTTATTAAAAACACCGGATGTGTTATCAAGAAACATCTGCTCAAGGTTTTTTTTTTTTTTAAATTTTTAATACTACAATTTGAAATAAGCTTTTGGGAGGAATTTTAAGCAGCCTTCAATTTAAGAATTAGATGTAGGAAAAGTTCTTTTGGAAAAAAGTTAGTTTTGAATAGAGATAAATAACTTTAAAACACTTCTGGGAAAAACAGTGGATGATTCTGACAGGATGACAAATTATTCTTTTTGAAATTTTGAAACTGTCTTCTAAGTTAAATATACTTATTAAAAAAATTCATTCTCCCGAGGCCTGAATAAAGGAAAATTAAGGTACTTGAAAAGTCTAAAGGTTAAAAAAAATAAGTTTAGAAGTTGTGCTTTGAAAATTAGTAGGTTATGACAGACTTTAAGCTTAGTTTTAACAAAATTTGTTGTACAGCATTTTTATCAATTGCGATGTAAGTTTTGAAATTTTTTTAAAAAATTTATAATGATATATCACTAGAAAGTAGGTTTAATTATACTTTGTCTATAGCACACATTTTCAACATAAAGTTTGAAGGAGAAAAAGTTATTTTAAACTTATGTGTGTTATTTCAACTTACTTGAAATATATGATGAGGGAATGTCCCACTTGCAGAAAAATGGCTTCTCTTTATAATATACTAAAAAGAATTTAGTCGGAATAAATTAAAATACCTGTCATTGTTTATAATTGCAAAAGATTCTTTTAAACACGTAATATACGTACATATAAAATATGCAATACTGTTCCAAAGTCAATACTTCGACCTTCTCCCTAATTTTTTTTCTTAAAACCACAATTTTTTTTTCAAATTGAGTAGCAATAAAATATATATTTTGTTTAAAATGTGGTACATTTCAGTTTTTGTAATATCGCTTCAGTGATAACTAAAACGATACAATTTCATAGAAAGGAAAACTCCATTGCAATATATATTGGTTAAAATTATTATAATCTTGGTCTGATAAATTAGTAGCTGAAACATTCACGCTTTTTTATCAATTTCTTAAGGTATCCGTTTACGTTGAAATGACCAATTTCGATCAAAATGCACATTTTTGGTACTTTTATGTTATTGAATAAGCAATAAAAATTCACAAAACATATGTGATTTTGTTTGTATATGGTGAGAATGCTGGGCGCAGTTTAGCCTAAATTGCCTCTTGTGCCATTAACCCTAACACTCACTCACTGATAACTCAAAATATTGTAAATGTACTTTTATGAAATTTTTTGAATCTGATATTTATATTCTTTTCTAGGGAATATACGAAAATAATTCTTACTTTATGAATATTTTTTGAGTTATGGCTTGATATTTCAATAACAGCCTCAAAAAATATACCACATTTCTTATAATATGCGTATTCGATCAGCCTCTAAAATTTTAATGTTGTAATAAAATATTAAAATTTTAGTACATTCGCTTGATAAATGTATGTAGTTTATTAATGTAGTACTGTTATTGATGTAAATTTATTACATTCGTCACTTGCTTTCAAGAATTTTTTTTTAAATTGCGTAAACTTCATTTTGTTTGTGATGTTTGTAAAATTTGGAGGATTCATTTTACATATCCCTGGTTAAGTTTTTAAGTTTTTTGGTATTAATCCTTAAAAAAGAATTTATAATGTTTAAATATGTATAGTTTGAAAAAGGTCTTGGAACGTGTTCGGATACTTTATTAAATACTTTCATCACGCATTTTCTCTCATATAAGATAAAATATATTAACAATTTAAATAAATTCTGGCTTCATATTACATCACTTCAGAAAAATAGTTAAAAAATTAAAATTCATTTTTATATAGGTAATAATTATATGTATTTTTTGTTTTGTTTGCACTCTAAAAACGCACAAAAGTTGATATAATAGTTGAAATGTTCAGTATTCTTTATATAATGAAATAATAACTACTTCAGTTTTCTGGAATTTCATATCAAAAGTATTTTAGTATTTATTTTTTACTCTGAAATCTAAAATGATGAATAACCAGAAATCCGATCAGTAACTATTTTATGTCTCCATTCCATAAAATTGGATAAATTTTTTATGTGAAACAAAGAAGGAAAACATTTCCACACACAGATAGATTCCCGAAATAAAAGAATAAAAACGAAAACGGACTAGAACAGTAAACATTATATCTTTTCACTTTAAAATATTTATTTTATTTACGTACGATAAATCAAAATAAAGACTCGCTTCGAATTCAGAAGGTCAACCTTAGAAACAGATTGTGCATAGCACAGTGCGGATTTCTTTAAACTTTAATATACTATTCTGAAAGAAAAAGTATGACTCGAAGCTTTCATACGTTTATTTTCCTTTTCCTTAAATTGAATATGGTATTCAGTGGCAGAAAGGGAAATTTTTCATAATTTTTTTTATCATCTCCGAAAAAAATCTGTGTCCGATGCCCGTAATAATTATATATATATAGAATGTGTGTGTGTGTGTGTGTGTGTGTGTGTGTGTGTGTGTGTGTGTGTGTGTGTGTGTGTGTGTGTGTGTGTGTGTGTGTGTGTGTGTGTGTGTGTGTGTGTGTGTGTGTGTGTGTGTGTGTGTGTGTGTGTGTGCAGTGGCGTAGCTACCAATGGGCTAGGTGGTGCCATGCACCGGGACCCTCAAACTCAGGGGGGGGCTTGGATATTGACCACCAAGTAAGCCACACACGATAATTTCTCCCACATTTAAGACATAAATATAAAAGATAAGTATAATTACGGCAACTAAGTTGAAAGTAATTTCGAATTTGTGAGGAATCCCCTAAATTATTTCATTTGTTTGTATAGTGTTGTAAACTTTACTTATTAAAAAGTTTATATTATTTTTAATTTTTTTCCCTTTTCTGTTCTTAAAAATAAATTTCAAGTTCCATGAAAACCCTTAACATACATATTTAAAAATGTACCCAGGAAACTATTTCTTCTTGGTCATTTTTTCTTTAATGACAATATGCTTCATAATAAGCTATTTTCCTGTTTCAGTATTTCGCAATCTGTTATCAGCAATCGACTGATGTAACGTTGTCCCTCCTCTTTTGTTCTTTCTCAGGGGTGTTTTTTTATAATTATAATGTAATATATTGTATTATATTTTCTTATCAATGTATGTTATTTATATATTTTCCTGTCTATCACTAGTCAAATAGAACCTGGGTAATCACTTAAATTCATACAAGAAAACTCATACCCGTACATATAAGTAGTAAGAAGCTTTGCTTTTCTGTGTTCTGCTAAGCACGATAAAGGGCTGATAACACACAGATGACATATTTAAAATACTAATATATTTTTACTTTTTTACTTGATAAAACCCAACCAAACTAGGGCCATCGTTTTCTTTTCTTTTTTTTCACAGGGCCTTTGGATTCTTAGCTACGCTACTGTGTTTGTGTGCAGTAAATAACTCAAATGCTCCCTCGAAAGTGATTTAGGGAAACCTTTGTACGAGGGCATCATTCAAAAAAAAGCCTAATGTTTACTTTAGTTTCACTGAATAAAATCACTCATTACTGTTCAGTGGAAATTTCGATGGTGGAGTAGCAAATCTCTTGGTGCAAAATCAATAAAGCGATGGTCTGAAATCCTTAAAGAAACGGGCAGCGTTCAGAATCTTCCTAGATATGACAGGACAAATGTAAGTGAAGAAATTGGTGAACATGTTCGAGGCAATCGATTCAACGGAGTCCTATTAAATCAACTTAGGAATCATCACATGAACTTGTGACGGATCTATACGCGGCCTCTAGCTAACTCCTTGGGGATTCTTTAAGGGAAAGAATTATTTCAACCAACTTTCACTGAAGATAAAAAACGTGATTATGCAAATTAATTTTAGTATATAAATTCTGTATTCGCAAGTTTTGAGAGTTAGTGAAGTGAGAATCAAATATTATTAAAGTGAGAATTGAATTTCACTGAAGTGAATATAGTTCGGATGTGAAGTGAATTAATGAGAAGCCAGCAATCCGCCCGTAGATCATAAACAGTGTAGGACGTGTGAAATTGGAATCACTGAGAAGTTATTAAGTCAACTATTAGTGTTCAAGGCCTCATCCAAGGAATAAAGAATTACAAGAGTTCAGGTACAGTGCTCATTATTTAAATGGAAGTTAGAGAGTTAAATTGTTACTGCGCGTCCGAGGTAAAAACGACCTTGTATAAGCTATCGTAGGAATATAGTTGAATGTCCGTTAATAGAATTATGTCGTCTGATCAATTAGTTCCTCTCACACTTCTAGCCGGGTTCGAGAGTAAACAAGGGAGGGGGGTTACAAACTTCAAATATAGCAAACAAGTTTGGTAATTCTTCATAAAAGGCTTATGTGCATGCTTATAAAGTGCAACACATTCTAAAACAACACTTAGCGGTAACTGGAATACCACTTAGACATTCCCCGAGCAACCAAAGATACACACGTTAAAATTTACTGAGATAAAAGTTTTATAAAAAATTTATAATAGTATAAATGTCATTTGTTGTTGTTGTCGTGTATGACAAAGTGCAAAGGATAAACAAAATAAAGATACATAAAAAATGAGTCAAATATTGCCAAAGACGTGAATCACTGCTGTGGCAACATCCATGGCATGATCCGAGTATAGGATGTCCATGCTGTAGTCATTGTCTATTTTAAAAAGGGCACCAACAATGGAAGGACAGTAAAAAGATGTTTGGGATCCAGTTGCTTGCCTGGGCAGTGCTTGCATTCCACATATGATCTGGATCCATCAGGCAGAATCTTCATGCCCTTAAAATGTTTTGTCCTTAGTCTAGTTATTGTTGTTGTAATTTCTCGGCTATAATTTAATTCTGGCAGCGAGAATTTTTTTCGTAGGTTTGAGCAGAGCTTTTGTTTTGCGACTGCGTTGGCATCAAAGACCAAAGTCGAAGAAGTTACAGATTCAAGGGTTCTCGCTTCATTTGCAGGGAAATCGGCCATCTCGTTCCCTTCAATGTCAACATGGGCCGGGATCCACTGGAAGGTGCATGATTTTCCCAATGCACCAATGGAAAGTAAAAGAGAATTGATTTCTTGGGTGAATCCCATTTTTCCTTTTATGATGGCCTCAAGAACAGATCTACAATCGGAGAGAATAATGATGCCGTCGGAATTAGCGATATCCGTCCATGTAAGGTAAATATCTAGGGCTGTCCTAATTGCTATGAGCTCACACGTGAAGTTGGAAGCAATTTGCCCTGCGGAGACCTCGTGCTTTGAAGTTGTATTATCTGGGTATTTAAGAAAGACACCAGATCCACCCCTATTGCACTCTGAGTCTGAAGAACCATCAGTGTAGGCAATTACTAAACGAGGCCTCATAAGACTGATAATTGTGTCCATGTCTTTCCTTTTAAATATGTCCTTAGATTCCTTTTTCATGCAAGGCTCAAGAAGGTCTAAAAATATTTTGGGAGAGGGAGGTGGTTTGACTGGAAAACAAGGTTCTTGAATGATGTCAAGGCTTGTGTAATTCAAGTTAATGTTGTTTCTGATGTCTTTATCAAACTGAAGTGTTGAAGATCTCTTCAGCCTATTCTTAGCTATCTAGGAGTGAAAAGTGATGTTGGAAATATGTTGTTCGCCACAGCTTCTGATTTTGTTTGTAAATTTAATGGTGGCAAGTTTCCTCCTGCATTTCAATGATGGCAGGCCACACTCATTCTCAGCTGTCACATTATTTGTCGAGGACACAGCTCCGATGATAATTTTGGACTCCCTATACTGAACAGAGTCGATTTTCTCTGTTGAGGTAGAAGCTGATGGAGCCCAAACGGGTGCTGCATATTCGAGGATTGGTCTTATAAGTGCAGTGTAGGTGTTTAGGAGTGTCTTTGGTTTAGAACCCCAAGTCGAACAGCAAAGTTTTTGAAGAATATTGAGCTTCTTTAAAGCCTTTTGCGATACATTCTGTATATGCTTGGTAAACCTCAGTTCCGCATCTAGCGTTAAGCCAAGGTATTTGGGATGGGAGATTTTTTTCAACAATTGAGTTATTTAACCTTAGTTTGGGGAGAAAGGCTGCCCTGTTTCTCCTGTCAGTAGAAAACATACAGTATTTGGTTTTTCCTGGATTTATCAGCAGTTTGAGCTGCTTAGCCCAGTCTTCAATGTAAGAGAGATCTTCGTTCAGCACATTTTCGGACATTGTGATGTCAGTATGAGAGTGCCAAATGGCAATGTCATCTGCATAGCAGGCTATTTTAGCTTCATTAACAATGTGATTATCGACAGTGTTCATATAGAAGAGAAAAAGGAGTGGGCGTAGGACCGATCCCTGCGGATCGCCTGCCCAAGATCTATGTGTCCTTGAGAACCTTCCATTTACCTTTACAGCAAATCTTCTATCTCCTAAGAAATCGTTGATCCATAGTAAGATATTGTCTGAGACGCCTAAGGAATGCAAAATTTCAATGAGTTTTTGTCTCCAAAGGCCGCAGAAAGATCAAGGAATACGGCTATTTAATATCACAATATATAAATGTCATTTAAAAACCATATATTGAATTATAATAGTTTAAGCTCAATAAATATTTATAATCAGGGCAAAAGACTTTTTGTTCACCTTGTATAGTAAAAAACTACACTTAACAAATTGTATTTTGCGGAGTTATCAACAATTTTTAAACTTCTTAAAATTTGGTATTAAAAATTGAAATATCCAAACTTTTATATAAAATGAACTGCAATTAGTTTTATATTTTTGAAAGTTTTATATTACCAGAGTGCTACTATTGGTTGTATGAGTACTCTGAGTAAAATTGTCCTTTTTTGATCCTTTAATGAGTTCAAAAAAAGGGTGCGCTTTTTTTCTTAAGATATATTTTAAATTTCGTTTACCTCCTTATAATAATTTTAATTAAATCTCTGTTTTCGAAATTCGCTTTGCCATTTTCTAGTTTTCTCACTCTGCTTCATCAGATCTTTGGAAGCGTCATTTATATTTCAAGACAGTCTTCAAGGATTTCATTGCGTGCCATGATAAATCGTTCTGCAAAATGGTTACCATTCTTAGGAATCCAAGTTCTCTTTTCTAAATTGGATTATGAGGCAACGTAATCATAACTCTCTACATTTTCGCCTAATTTTCCTACATAAATTATAATGAGTTTCATATCAACTTTGAGGCTAGAAAAGAAATTTTATTAATAAGATTCTAACATAAACTACAAACACAGCTTTCTATTGTAATGTAGAAGTTTTACTACATAAAATTCAGAAAAGGTTTCCCAGCAAGATACGTCTATTCATTATATAGAGCTATTTCAGCTTATATAGAGCTGATCTTATGACGTTTTAAGGTAGTAATCCGGTGTGACGGCCGAAATTTCGACGTTTTTTCGTGCATTTTTTTTTTTTAACAAGAATATAAAATGTGATAATTTATATTTTTTACATGTTTTTATTAATACTTTAAAGTGTACAAAAAACTTTTTTTGACTTAATTTTACATTACTTTTTTTTTATATTGTATGTTAAAGGGGAATCCTCGAAAAAAAGACGAGCTGTTTTGGGGAAGCACACAACCTTCCTTAGTCATTTACAGTAAAAAAAATCAAGGAGATTATTAGTCTGCAGACTTTATGCTAATGAACTACCCAATGATACGCATATTAAAAAGAAAAAAAATGGCGGACTTATGATGAAAAGTTTTCAAAATCTAACTTTTTTCGTTGATAAATTGTTTATAAAAATTTATTTATTATTAAAAAATTGAATGTTTTAAAGGTTAAGGGGTTAAAGAAGCAAAGGCTCTTGATGTCTGTCTAGTAAACGTAAGGTCAATGGCATCTTTAAATTCATTCTCGTGTGTGTGTACATCCATCCGAACACAGTGTTAGCAGAAATTAAAGTCTGTATGCTACGATCGCTATTAAAATATTCCAAAAACATCGCTAAAATTATACCCGATTATGATCCTGGTCTTACAACATTAATAATGTTAGTCGGAGAATTTAATATTAATGTCTCATTCGACCACTCATTGCCCGGCTTTATGCTCAACACATTCAATTTGTCCTACATCGAAACTTCTCCAACAACATTAGGTAATACTTGTAGTGATTTAACGGGCGCACGCGCTTTTACCAGATAACTTGCTGTGTATCCTGTATGTCATTTGTGACGTACTTTTCATATCACAGACCTATAATTAATAAAGTTATTTTTTTACACAGTAATTATTTGTTTACTGGATTTCTTTCCTGAATCCGTCGAAAGGAAATAGTTGCCATCATAAACAAAACATGGAAATCCCGGAGGACTTCTTAATGTTCAAACATGATTATGATATAGTACATATATAAATAATAATATTTTATAAAAAAAAATATTACCCGTTACGAGACGTATTCACGTACAAAACACGGACTTGTCCATGAAACACAGCCACGTTCTTTTTTTCATTGTTTTCTGTGTTAAAAATATCTTTTTCCTCGGTCTTGGTGCCTTACGGCTAACTTCCAGTACCATTTTCGGTACAGTTGAGGAACTCATTTCAAAACAATAATCCAATAAATCCCTTCGACGGTCTTACTTTGATTTATTTTGCTATTTTTTATTAGAATTGTATCTGTTCTAGGGGTAATTTTCCGTTTGAACCCACATTTTCCTTTTCCTTTTGGAGACAATCCTCAGAAATCTTGAAATGTTCTAAAATTCTTGATATACTAATTTACCCACACAAACTACCGTAGCTATTTCTCTCACAAATGTGTTCATTAAGAGTGATTATTTTAGAATACTTCCTTGGAGTAATATCCATCTCTGAACAAGCAAAAGTAACACGCGTTAAGTGGAAAGCAAAGTTATAACCACCAGCTACTACACTGAAAGGCTCACTACTGAATTATTAATGTAGCAAAATCAATCAAACGGGTAAATTATAGTTAATGTTGATCCGTCACAGATATACACGTTTGGGCAGATATAACCTGTTTCAGGTGGTTCGTGGCATAACTGGTAATCACCTACCAACTCAGACAAGAAAAAAAATTTGCCTCAATTAATTCGAACAGTATAGTATACATATATATATACATTATAAATTTACTTTTTATATTAAATTTATGTCATAGAAAGTAATTATTGATTATGTTTGTAAGACATTCATTGAATTCATGTGTTTTTTTCAAAGGAATATATCTATGTTCACAAAAATATTCATGCTCACTGTTCTATGGTAGAAACATTTCCCAAGATGTATTGGGTACGTTAAAATGGTTAGTAAAAACTTTTAATGTTTAGGAGGTATAATGAAATATGAAGCTCCTAAATATAAGATTAAGGCCCTATATATTAAGTTTACTCTACATTAGACCTAATTGAGAAATGCATAATATATTATACCTACATATTTGAGAGAAAGCATGCTAATTAACTTATTTTTTCTTTTGTGCTCCCTATTGGGAAAAGTAGTAATTAACAGTATTATACAGTATATAGTATTAAATGCAATTTTTGAAGAAAAAAATCGTTATAAACAAAAAGTCCATGCAGCTCACAATTTCAAAGCATTTCTTGTCCTTTATTGTAAATAATTTATAGACTGAGATTAAATTGATACTTTGGAGATCATTTTATTAGTGCAGATAAGATACGAGATGTTTACATAATTAATTATTTATTACTTAAAATAATGCTTTCTTAGATATTGGACTTTAGTGCTTCGCCAATATAGGAGCAGAATTTTTTTTTATTCTATTTTTTTTTTTATAAATCACACAGCTCAAATTTAAGACTAGATTTATAAGAGAATTATTGTATATTGAAATCATACATTGAACCTATATTGAATCATACTGTGTTGAAAAGGATATTGAAATCACTTTCAATATGATGAATTGTTTTAATCACTTTAATGTCACGTTTAACAAGAAACTAGTATACTTCATAGGAATATTCATTACGTCGTTTCCATTTTTAAAATTCCTCATTTCCTCATCCTTGTTAAAAATGTAACATTTTTTGAACAATAATTCTTACTTCTACAATATTCTCTAATATGCACTTCTTTTGAAATTTAGAGCACTTTCAGAAATTCTCAACTATCGATTCTTAAAATTACAAACATTGCTCCATGCATAGTTTTGATTTAATAAATCTAAAAAATAGGAAAATGACATTTCAAATTCCAAGCTTATCGAAGTCCTTATTTAATACTTAACCTACGGAGGAGTAACCTAAAGTTAACATTATTACAAAAATGAGACATAATATATATTTGTAACTCGTAACACTTCTCTACAAAGTCATATCCAGAGTTATATATTTAGCCAAGTGTTTTGTAGCCTTTCGAAGATTATTGTTATAGAACTCAACAGATTGCCTCGAAAACTATTGTTCCACTTGAATGACGTCATCTGAGTTGTCAAAACTTCAATCCCGCAATGATTTTATTTTTAGTTCTGGGAATAAGCAAACGGAATGAGATTGGGGGAATAGAGTGGATGTGGCAAAATTTTTCAGCCCCGTTTCTTTAAATTGTCACTCAAATATCTTGAGATGAGTGAGCAAGTGCATTGTTGGTAAGATTTGGCGATCATTCCGCAATTCAAAATTCATCCATAGTTGCCAGGTGATCAAAAAATAATCTTCAGCTTGCTCCAAAAGATTCAAAATCTTTTTTGATAAGTTACGCCAAGTTTTCTTCTGAAAAATGAGTTAAGATCCTGCTACTGGCATAGCTAGCTCAGATGGGGCCCTGAATCAAAAAACCTTCGGGGCCCTTTTTTAGATATAGGATTTTTTAGCCCTGTTAGTAGGACTTTGGTAACACATGCTGGGGCCTGTGGCTTGGTATCATTGATACGACTGATACAGCGGTAGCTACGCCCCTGGATCCAGCTATCATCCTCGACGTGTGCAATTCTTCTTGGTTATTTTTGAAATTTTTCCATAATTAACGTCAATCTCATTCCTGATTTTTTTTATAGTTGCTCCTCGGTCTAATGGACTTATCTTCCTGTTTCTTCACTGTGACAGAATCATCCTTAAGCGATGGTTTTGTAATTCTTTAGTTCGTCTGTGAGGCGTTTGTAGACTAATTGTAAATCCCTTTTTTTACCTGACAATAGATTCAAATGACGAGATATTACTTTTATAAACAGCTATTATTTTTTCATGGGTTTTTCGGGCACTGTAACATTTCAAGTTGAGGAATTTAATCCCACTAGAACCTCTATCTGTTTCTGTTCTTTTTCTACTATCTTTCTATCTTTTTCTATTCTATTCCACTACAAACCATCAATCTTTTTAATTCTATGGCTTCTTGAAACAAAACAATACAACATTAATAGCTGTAAGTTACAACATTATGTACTTAAGGATCGTTTAAAATGCAGGATAATTTTATTCTATCCCAATTATTTCTCAATAATAATTAAAACTTTACTATATCTCAAAATTTCTCGAAAATGTTTTTAATGATATTTTTTTATCGACGTTTTGAAGTATGTCTTCACGGCACATTTTTCCGTTAATTACCTGTTTCGTTATGCTGTTACTGTTCAGTGATGCAAAATTAAAATATATCATCGTACAGCTTTTGTATTTTATGTATAGCTTTCCGCATATTTATTCTGTAAGAAACATAGACTAGAAGATGTTGTGCTTGAATGGCTTTGAAGAATATACTAAGAAGACGTTTGTAAATCATCGGGGTAAGTCAAGAAGTAAAAAGAAATTCCCCCTTAGAGAAAATATTCGATACTTCATCAGTTCTTGTGTCTTTAGATTTTTTATTTTCACAAAGTTTTCTTTCTTTTTCTTGAAAACTAAAGGGAAAATTTAATAAAGGTGTAATTGATATCTTCATAAGGGTTTCACTATAAAGATGTATTCTTTTTCATTGACACATCACTTTTCATCATTTTTTATCACACAATGGTAGTCATTAATTAATATTATTTTTTCAGCCTTTCTTTCAAAAGCACTATTCTATAACTAAATTATTTTTAAGAAAAAATCCATTGATCCATCCTAATTAATTCCAGCTAAAAATATTTAATTTTTTTCCAAATAGAATAGCAAAAAAGGACTCTAATTGCCATTGTCTAGGGAAATTGTTGGCATAATCTTCAACTTGTTGATTGAGGTTATTTTTGAAGTAACTTAGCAATTGAATAATATCGGTTACAAAGGAATTTTGATCATTTACTGACCTTTTTTCCCATAATTTTTACTTTTTGCCTTTGGAACCATTACGTAGGTCCTAAACCTACAATACAACAGTTCTTAATATAAAATAGATCTCACTTCAAATAAAGGGAGCGTAACAAAAAAAAAATTTCCAACCATTAATAAGAGACTGTCCTGCCATCATTTTTATAACTAACAACAAAATAACCCAATTTCTATAACTGGTCATGGCAACTTTAATAGCTACTTTAACAAATTTAATTTAGTTCCGTCATCTTCCTGTGATTGTGATACTGGTGTGTTGAGGAAAATGTAGAACACACACACACATGTGCTCCTTCTATGTTCCAAGTTTGAAAGAGAATGGAATATATATCCTATAAGACTGGGGTTCAAGGGACTTAATGTAAAAATTGGCCTCCGAATCTTCCTCAACTTCTTTCCACCAGAAGAACTTTTAAAAAGTTCTGTGAGTTTGTTGTGAGTATTTGTTATTCTTCCTAATCTCAATGGATTTTTTTTTCTTCATCCCTTTTTATTGTGCGATTAATGCTTACTTCTGTGAGCCATGTGTGAAACTTTAAGGTGCACGGGGATTATATCATCATTATTTTCAATTATATTATTTATTTATATATATATATATATGAAACAGGTTAGAAAAAAAATTCTTGCATGAATTAACGATAACATTATCAGTTTGGGAAATTTTCCGAATTTTTAAATTAGCCTGCATTTGAAAGAATTTCATGAAAGAAGATAAAAACGACTTCATAGAAGCCACTACAGATGGTTGCAAAATGGACCACTAGCAGTGCTTTTAGGTAGTGTGTGTGTGTGTGGTGTGTGTGTGTGGTGTGTGTGTGTGGTGTGTGGTGGTGTGTGGTGTGGTGTGGTGTGTGGTGTGTGTGTGTGTGTGTGTGTGTGTGTGTGTGTGTGTGTGTGTGTGTGTGTGTGTGTGTGTGTGTGTGTGTGTGTGTGTGTGTGGTGTGTGTGTGTGTGTGTGTGTGTGTGTGTGTGGTGTGTGTGTGTGTGGTGTGTGTGTGTGTGTGTGTGTGTGTGTGTGTGTGTGTGTGTGTGTGTGTGTGTGTGTAAAGCTCGTTAATGAAGAGGGTAGAAAGTGACATATCGCTAAAATTTCGTCAAAGTGTGTGTGCTAGCATGCCTTTCTAACACTTTGTTTCTTTTTAATTTAATTGCTTTCTTTTGAGAATGTTTTCTTAAATTTATAAGACTAAACACTTACTTTAATTTCTACATTGGATTACAAAGCTAAATAATCAATTTACTGAAAAAGGTTCATATAAATATTAAAAATAAGGTTCACTTAAATTTTTTTTAAATAGTTATACGAAAAAGTGCTTGTTATTCGCAATGCAATTAATTATATTTATTAAAAATCTAGAAATACCAGAGAGGAAAAAAAATTATTGGAAAAGAAATAGGGGAATTTAAGCGCAAAAATTAGTATTCACACTTGAGTAGTAAAAACATTTGTTCCTATGTTCTAATTACTATATTTTGGATCGATGTCATCATTAAATATTAATTAGAACCCAAAGAAAACTTGAAGCGTAAACAAATTACAAAAGCTAAGAATCGGAAAATGAACCTGATGACGTTTATTAGTTACATTGTTCGAACGTATTGAGCCAGGGTGTCTTTCATTTACCTTTACTTTTAAAAAGAACATTGATTGTAAAAAAGGATTGCTTTCCTATATTCGATAAGCGTTTTTCTTTAATTAGGCGTACAAAGAACTGAAATTTAAGTACAGTTCTCAGAAGTTATATTTGTTTGAAGGTAATTTGAGACGCATATTAAATGATGAACTACATGGCATCTTTTATCGATAAAAGATATTTTTTGTTACAAGTATCACAGAATATATATATTATTTATGATTCTCATTTAAGAAGCACGTTTTATAAAAATTGGAAGTAAATAAAATTTTTCTTCTCAGCGTGTCTTTTCATCAAAAATAATTGCGTTCTTGAAGTGTATTTTATTTATTGGTGCAAACATTTGTTTGCAAAAAGAAACATAACGTACAAAGAAACGTAAAGAACATAAAGTACAAAGAAGAATGAATTGGTTTTCACATTCGAAGTTAAAAATATACTCTTCTCATACATAGTATTAAAATAATTGGTGGACGAAAATCGCAAACAATAATTGATTATACTTTTTCAGGATATGATACATACTTTAAAAGTATTAGGCATAGCATAATATAGAGCTCTAATTTCATTTTGTAATAACATTTTACGCTTTCCTTGCTGTAACTACGGACTTTTCACATCGAATCTAGGGACCCTATTATGTCTTCTTTAAGTTGAATTCCGGGAATGCTTTAATGACATTAATTTTAAAAAAGTTGAATAATAGGAAACAATTTAAAAATATTCAAGCCATATGGAATCAGATACTGTCAAGTTGTAAAATTAAATCCAGAACGATGTACTATTGGAGGCAACTGAAATGCGGTTGTTGCATAATTTGAGCAACATACTTCTGAGCCTTTAATTTTATCTGTAAGCTAACGTAAATGTTCTGTTACTTAAGAAATAGCTGTACTTCTTTGATTCTGTACCTTAATAAGATGAAGTGCGCTTATAGAAGGATTGGCAAGACATCCTCTCCTCTACACTAATGAATACAATAGAAATCATTTTGAAGATAATCATGGAGCGTTGTATGGTACTCACCTGCTGGGTATTATTGGGTTCGACAGCTCTCCAGACAGATTAGAAGATGTTGGCGAGGGAAGTTAAAAGTGATATCCTAAAGAATGACGAAGACTTAACCTCATCTTAGCTTTTGTGGTAAAATGGTGAAGATGAATACAGATGATAATGGAAAAAAACCAGCCACAATTAGTGTTCACCAGTGATGACATTGTAGCAATTCAAACTAGCGGTATTTTTCTCTCACTGTTTCATAGCCTTACTTGAACTAATTCTTACCTCGTAACAAATATTACGGTTGAACATTTGCACAACTGGTTTCGTACAGCTCATGATCTCTTTATTGCTTCATAAGACCAACTTACGTTACACATCTTAAGTATCCAACATCACTCGTAATCAGCTGTTTATCTAAAATACTTTATAATACCTGAATTGGAAAATTTAACGTCAATAACTAGAGAACTTACCACTTTCCGTACTTATAACCTGCTTTGTAGAATACTAGCTGCACAAATAAAAAAATAAGTAATTTTCGATCTTAGGATAACGGAATTTGGGTATGATTTTTTAAAATAATGGGAAATATTTTTAAATAAACTCAACACTGAGTTCTACAACTCAACAGCTTTGTACTAATGACAATTTCAATTATTTATTACAAATCTATTACTTTGCAATGTTATTTTCAATAATTAAAAGGGGGGATCTTTCTTTACATCTAAAAAATCATTACAGTAAATTTGTAAATTTGCCGTTATTTTCTAATTATATTTATATCATTGTAAAGACTAACTAACGATTATCTGGACCAAACTTAGGACAAAATCAGATTGTGATAAAAGTAAATTTGCATACTCTTCTTAAATTTTGTTAGGTTTCTTCCCAAAAAGATTAGTTTCGTATGAGTGTTTCTTAACGCTGCACTATAACGCAATACCAAGACTATTGCCAACGGATTTCGTACTTTTGATCCTCGGTTAAGTGACAAGAACGACATTTGAGTTGTCTCCCTTCCCATCTTCAAGCTACCACAACATGCCAATAGGAGGACTTAGAGCCTCAATCGATTTAACGTGCCTCAGCCCGTTCTGTTGCACAAGGGCTCAAACTCATGGAACGCAGGACACGGTTTCATGACCATAACCACTCGGCTTCCATGGCCACATCAGTTTCGCAATAACGAACTGATTGCTTAAACAGACAGAGGGTGAACAAACCTCCATGTCTATGACAGAAGGGATTGTTGCGAAGTAAGAAATTAAATCTTGGGGCTATATATTCAGTTTTCCAGAGGTCACTCAGGGTCTAGACTTTATATTAATAGTTGATAACTATCGTCCATATAGAGTTCTGAAATTCATCTGAAAGATGAATCATCATATTCATCTAAAAGATGAATTTCTGGAAAGCTGGAATATTTTTTGCATGAATTAGACAGATAAGTCTGCATGTTTTATTCTTACGGAACAGAGATGGGCATTAAGTCGATCGCGATCCATCGGTAGATCACCGAGACATTTTGGGGTGACCACCTTTACTAAGACCTAAGAGGCACATACTAAAAGAAACATATTTATGTAACACTGACTTCAGCTAGACTGAAGAATCGACTTTTCATAATTGATGCGACTGTGTTTACTTAAACAAATGATTCGATAAAGGTATAGACGACACATGTACCTTCATTGGAATCGGACGATGATGCTTAACACATTCACTGCCTCTGAAGGGGAGAAACAATCACTGCGATGCTAGCCGTATTTTCCCCACCTGCCAACTAAAGAGGAGAATAAATAAATGTTGACGATCAGCAGCTATTTCCCGCGATATTGGGTTCTGGTGTTATTGGGTTACGTCATGTCCCACGATGGTGCAGGACTCGGTAGCGAACAAATCAAGCACATACGTCGGTTTCAGATTCATCGGCTTACATATGTTCTCTGCTCGCTGCATTCTATTCGTCCATGGTCATGTAGTAATGTGTCATATTTTAAAAGAGAGATACAATTTCGAAAACAAATATTAGGAAAAGAAAACATACAATTTTAACACAGAATGACCACACCTACACCTCTGGATAAGACCGCAACACCTTAAAACAGTGTTTTTCAAACTTTCAATATTGGCGACTCAATTTTCAGTCATAGTTTTCATCGAGCCCCTCTCATACAACTATGCATTGAATGCAGTAATTATGTACTTCGACGCTAAAGCTACAATGCGACTTTAGTTATAAACCGCACAAATTATCAAGATAAGCGTTAAATTTTATGTATATTTTTGTATATGGGAGTTACTAGTAATTACTAAACTTGTTTTTAATTTAATATTAATAAATTAATTATCAAATACTTTTTGCCGTACTGATGTATTTATAAGTATTTTATGATAGTGTGAATATGTATTTTGTTTTTTTATTATGTTTGAATGTATATAGTTTTTTGCCTGCTTTCAGTAAATTGATAATTATTTTAAATTTTTTATTTTCAACTTTTCTATATTCTCACGCTCCCTCCCTCGTAGGGTTATCTCCCGCCTAGGAGTCGCGCCCCACAGTTTGAGAAAAGCTGCCTTAAAAATATTAAAAGTAGCCCGTGCCCTAAGAAAGTTCTCCCAGCTCTGTTGTAGAGTTTGTTTGATATGTTCTTAGAAGTCAATTACAATTCACATTTTCCTTTCCAGAATCTTAAAGAGAATATAATCCATTATAAACCTCTTTTTATCCCATTTTGTAGCTCCCTTTTTAAAATCTTCTTTACTGATGAGCCACACACATCATCATGCATGTGCAATATAATTATTGTGTGTAGTATTTGTTTTGAATAAATTCACACACACACATAAAAATAACTAACTTTGTCCACACATCTCTAGAGCTTATCAACTCAAAGGTAAAATTTTCTTTATTTCGATTGCCAGTGCATAAACCTAACAGACTATTAGACGACTATTGAGTAAAAAATATCAATATTCCTCGTTTTCCATTTTTTTTATTTTATGCAGCTGTAAAAAATGATTGAATTAAATTTGTGCTAAATATAGAGAGTATCTGTTTTAATCGCAGATCCTTGTGACAGTTCTATCGATAAAGGATAATGCCACTGAATTATTTTCAAGATCAAGAAAGCTCCCACTCAACTCTGGAAACCTTAAGATCTAAATCTCTCACGTCAATGCTTCTTCCGGATAAATAAAGTAATTAGTTAATATATTAAATACTTCAAAATTTTTGGCTGTTCATGAGTTTTAATCAATTTTGGTGTGTGATACAAACTTTTCCTTACTATCAGTGCTAATTTATTTGCATAGTACATCTTCCAATAAGGTAGTTTTTGGCAGTGAATTCTTCTACACAACATACTTTTTTCATTATGCTCGGTTTTTAATTTTGTTATTTTTATTTTTTAATTCTCTCTCACAATAAAATAATAATTTTGTAAAGAAAAAGTAAAGTAAAATTTATATTAAGAAAACTTAAATTCTTCCTAAGTTAACACTTTCACAATTTATACTCTTGTTCTTCCTTTTTTTTCTTATACCACGGCTTATAAACTTTGATTATATTCAATTTAGAATGAAAATAAAATTTTATAAGATGTAGAAATAAAAGTATTGCGGAATTTAGATTGTATATGTTATTTGGAAGTTCTGATTTAGTTCTGTTCAGATTTTCATAGAGTTTCTGAATCTGAAGCATAATAATTTTTCTGTGAGGAGAGATTTATCTAATTTTTAAATCCTTTTCTAAGATGAGACTATTTATCAAAAAAGTGGAAAGTTCATAATTTTGTCTTCATATGAAAATGTCCCTATGCAAAAAAAATTATGAATTCAACAAATTCTGAAAGGGAAAAAACAGAATAATTGGCAGAATATTGATTTCATAGTAAAATTATAGTTGGAAAAATTAATATGCAGTTGCTATATAATGAAAAGATAGTATTTGTATGATTTAAACATTATACATCCATCGATAATTTTTAATGCCTAATTTATAGTTCATTGGAACATTTTCGAAAAAAATAATTTTGCGTTACAGAGAGTATGAATAATTTAATTTCTCTAATTTAATTTTTAATACTAAATTCCCCATTCTTTTTAATTTATATTTACTTAATTTAAACTTCCTGAAAAATTTCGATATGAAATCTTTTCTAAAGTGCAAATTGTTCATGTAAAAAATTTGGATTTTTATCTTTCATATGACATAAAATTAAATAATAAAAATTTATAATAAAATGAAACAACATTTTCACTTTAAAGTTCCATTAGATTTCAAGAAAATTTTAATTATGAAATATTATTAATTTTTTTTAATTTCTTTTCTTTATCGTATACCTTCTAAAAATAATTTTAAATTTTTTAGGGTGGGAGAAAAATTTTAATCCAAATTGAGTTTGTTAAAATTATGTCCTCTAAAACGGACTTCTAAGCAATGGTAGTAGGAAAAAAGTATTGAAATATTACTATTTATCGAATATTACTTATAAAAATCGTGAAACTTTAATTTTTAACAAAAGTTATTGAAATTATAACGTAACATACTTACGTACAAGGTGTGGCTATTAAATAACGAGACTGACATTGTTGCAGGAAAAGTAAGCATGCGACAAACGTCAACGTCCAACAATTATTTAGCGTGAAGCCTTCTTTTTCGAATGTAGAGCATCTTGATTCTGTAAACAAATAAATATAACCGTAGTCTTCGTTCGCATTAAACTTTTTTATTTGCCGGTAAAATGATAAGTGTAACAATAGAGCAACGAACTGTTGTGGGATTTCACATAAAACTTAAAACCCACTACTGAAACATATAATTTATTGAGAGAAGTGTATAGCAATGAAGGTTTCATGCGTGCACGTATTTTTTAGGGGTTTAAACACTTTCAAAATGGCTGAGAAGACGTTGAAGATGACTCACGCCCGAGTCATCCTTCCACGTCAACAAAGAATGACAATATCGAAGAAATCGGTAATCTGGTTCCATCTGACAGTCAGTAAAGTATTCATGTGGTTGCTGAGACTGTAGGGATTCACAAAGAATCTGTATGTCAAATTTTACATAACAAATCTGGCATGTAAAAAGTGTGTGATAAAGTAGGCCTAAAATTCTCGCGTTTGAACAACAAGAAGATTTCAAAAATGTTTGTACTAACACTTTGAATTCCATTGAGAGTGCCTTAAACATTGAAAAGAATAATAACATGTGACGAATAGTGATTTTTTACTTATGATCCTGAAACGAAG
>BMAO01023663.1:0-55955 GCA_019973975.1 Trichonephila clavata
ATTTCAACTTTTGTTTATCATAGAATGAAGGCAAACGATTTCCCATTCCATTTTAAAAATCGTAATCTAAGAATACATTTTAAAACATTTTTAAATCAAAATAATTTCTATCATCGACACACACATAAAGTAAATTAAAAAATGTTTCAACAATATATAAATAAATCTTAAAATTAGGGTGAGTACCATTTTTGACTTGGTTGAAAAGTTTTATAAAAATAATATGCTCTTAGCCCTTTCGAACATTTTATTTCACAGGAGAATAGATTACAGAATAGAATTTTAAAATACATTCATGTTTTATTTCGTCACCATCTGCTTACCATTTCGACTACAACTATGAAAGAGAAAGAGTCAAGATCTGTGAAGTTTTTTTGCTTGTTAGTATATTTTTTACTACGCAATTTTAAAAATTCCTACAGATCTAAAACTTATAGATAACCTGCTAAAATAAAAATTTAAAATATTCTTAAAAATGTGAGCAAAAGATTAAATTGATAGAAATAATTCTTAGATTTACTTCTTTTTAATATGCCTTTTATCCTATCGCAAACATTCTAAAAGTTTAGATTTAGGAAAGTAAATCGCGCGAAATCTCTCATAGGATTAAAAGAGATTTCGAACTTTAAAATAGAATATTTTACTATTGTTTGAAGTCTGCGAGATTCAATTTGAATAATTTCTAATTTTTTTTTTTAACATCAGCATTTATTTTCAAAATTATGAGTAGCTTTTGGAACTATTCAAAGACTTTTTCTACTTATTTAAATAGTTCCTTACGATTTAAAATTTAAATAATGCTTTCATAAAAAGGTCTGCTCATATTTGCACACATAAATAAAATATTCGAAAAGTGGCATTTTAAATTGTTTTATGAACAGGAAAAGATACAAAATTTGAGTTTTTGCGATGCAATTATTTTTTTCTGAAAAGCATCTTGAACTTATATTTTAGTTGCAAATTTTTCGAATCAATTATGAAAATATATTTACTTAGATAAAAGCAGCACAAGGACTTCAAATATAGCAAATAGTTTGGTAAGAATTCTTCGCAAAAGGCTTACATTTCATGCTTATAAAGTGTAAGATATGCATTGGAATATCACTTAGAATTCTCCGAGCTACAAAGTAAATACGCGTTGGAATTTACCAAAGTAAATGATCTTATAAAAAATTCGTAATATAATACTTACAATGTATCTAAAAAACATATCTAAATATGATATTTTGAGCTCGATAAATATTTATTATTTAGACCAGAATTTGGTTCACCCAATATAATGCTAATGTAGAAATTGAGATCAAAATTCTTTGAAAAAAGATAATTTATATTATTATTATGATAAACTTTGATAAAAAAATCTTGAATTTCATACTAAAAATACTTTGAAAATACCGAAAATAATAAATATACGTTAACATTCTATTGTAATGCTTTGAGTGTCGACTTGAATTTTTTAGATGCTATCAACGTGCTTGGAATTATTTTGTGATTCTTCCCGAATTGAGGCACAGGTGTGTTGAAGGACAATTGGAATAACTTGTTCTTTAAATAAGCTTTGTATAACTGTTGTGTTTTTATGGGATTATTTCTCCGAAGCTTGGATGGAAAAATAGAACACAACTATTAAAACGACACGTGTGGGAAATATGTATTTGTAAAAAAGAGATGCGCGCGTGATTGGAATTAAATTTCGCAATCTCAATCCCCGTATTTCATTCTTTTTTACGGTTGTATGTCACAGAATTTGTGAAGAAAATATCAGTTATGTTAAGAAAATGGAATTTCACATTCAAATAAATATTCATTTTTATAGCAAGTAATGTATTTTTCAGACTATAAGATTCAATTTTTTTATTACAAAATGGACATTTAAAGAAAAGTGTGTCTTGTGATTGTTTATATTATATATATATATATATATACACATATATATTATATATATATATACACATAATAATTATAATATAATAAATATATACATATATAATATTAATACTATTATATATATACTTATATTATATATATAATATAATAATATAATAATATTATATATATATAAAAAAAACTATATAATATATAAGCTTTTTAAACTATAATTTTTTCTAATATTGTCCTAAATCTTGAGCTGCTTCTAAAATATGCGGTCTGTATTCTTAAATATTTGTATTTTAAAAAGTTTTTGTATTGATATATGGACATTGTTTCTAGAGTTAATCCAAAAATATAATCCACACACACACACATATTTTTTATAGAATGATTGTTTTCTTAAAAATATTTATTTTTTCCTTTTTTTTCAGTTCCTTATTAATTTACTCCCTTCCTATATATATATATATCTTGTTCAAATTTTCAATTGTTAATAAAATATTTTCTATTCATCCATTCAAGTTCAAATACATTTTTTTGAACTTGCAGTGGAAGACGCTCAATGTTAATGCAGTTTTTTCAAATATTAATTAATTAAATTAAAAAAATGAATCAGTAGTAACAAACAAAAACAACAGCACAACAGCATACATCGAAAGGAAAGTAGCGCAATGGATAGCGCGTTCTAATCCAAAGACAGTGGGTTCGAATCCCACCTGGGATGGCGTAATCCTGAGAATGTGATTTCATTTTTACTATACTATTTTACTATAATAATTAAATTTAATTAATGAAAAAATAGTAACAAACAAACAAAAATTAGTCCAACACTATATATAGAAAGGAAAATGGACAATTACAAGGAAATTCGCTCTTTCTATGTTTTTTACTTAATATTGGAATTCTGTCATATGTATAAACATATTTATATTAATTGTTAATATAAATAATGTATATACATATCCGTACTAATTGTTATTTAATAAAAACTAAACTAAGTAGGAATTAATAAAAAGAATTTTTTTTATATTATTTGTTAATAATAAAGTTCTTGCTCTTTGTGGAAGTTAATTTAATCACCAAGTCTACATTCTCTGCTAAATTAATGTAGAATTTTTAATATAAACAAAACCAGTTAGTTTGTTGCTTAAACCTAAATGTATTTAATAAATATTTAGCCTTAGAATACGTTCCAGGAGTTTTATTATTTAACAGAAAGTAAGCTTGTAAATCATTGTGTGATCACGTTAGAATTCGGAATAGAACTTAAAGTAACAGACGTGTTTATGCATTTTACGTAGAGTTTTCAAAAAGAAAGGTAAAGGATGTGCAAATTACACGTGTGAAAATAATAAATCTCTCTGAAGATAACTAAGACGATCTCATCATAGAAATGGTGTAAGGAAGATGGAGCTGGTTCTCCAAAAAACACTAAATCTCAGAAGATGGATGCGTGGACAGAAACATGATCTGCGATTAAAATAAGTAGTATGACACCGGCTTTCACCTTAACATAACACCTCTACAGCTGAAATTCATCGGCAATCGGTAGATTTGTATGGTAAACAAGTGTTATGTGTCAGGAAGACAAGTGTGATTTTGGTGCACGGAATTTGACAAAAGTAAAATATATCTGAGAGATGAAGAAAGAGCGTTTTCGATGGGAGATACTGGAGCACCCTCCTTACAATCCCGACCTCACACCAAGTGATATCCATCATTAGGGACTTCTAAAGAAACACTTGGAAGATCATCAGTTTGTAAAACCGATGAGGAGGTTCAGCAAGCCGTCTTGACGTGGTTGCACAACCTTGACACTAATTTCTACGATGTTGGTTTCGATAGTTTCGAGTACCGATGGAACAAAGGCCTCGATAAGTATAATGACTATGTAGATAAGTAGTATGTGCCTTATACACAGTGCCTCCTACATTGTATATATTTTTTAATTTCTTGAATAAACGTTTACTCTGAATAAGCTTGTTACCATACTTTTTGAAACCCCTGCTTAAGAATAACGATATATTCATACTTATTTTCAAACTATCATTTATATTTAACTAGCCGTTATCCACTCAATGATTATGTTTGACTATATGTATATATATATATATAAGTTATTGATATCCAAATAATAAAATTAAGCTTTCTATTGTACTCAAATGTTTTTACAGAGCTCATCTCTTGATTTAAATTAACAGGACTTAAAATTTCTAAAACGGGATATACATTTATCTTTTTTGCCTTCGTAACCCAACTCCTTGAGAATCAATTACCGCAAAATCCGTTCTTAGCGAATTTCTGCTCAACAAAAGAAACATGTTTGCCAAACTTCACGTCTGTACACTTTTGTTGAAGGGCAGAAATTTTGATCTATAACTCCCTTGGGAGACTATTTCCCCAAAACTTGAGCTTAACGGATCTCTACCTAGCAAAAGAAACATGCCACCCAAATTCAAATTAGTGAGTGTAACAGTTCTGGAGATCTCGAGCCGAGTGAATCGCTTTTCTATCTATGTGCTAGAAATTCTTAAGCTTTTCGAGGTGGTGACCTCATTTTTTGTGCGAACTTTTTTTGCTGCCCTATAAGCGCTGCGCAAAGTTTACACACGCTTAGATGTTTCTATATGTGTTTTATTTGTAGTATATTGTTTTGCAGTGATTAAGGAAACCGCGCAATAAGTTTTTACTTTACATATACGATATGGAAATTTTAACTATAATGTGATAACGTTTCGTTACGCCTTACATCCGAACCCTCTTGTCTACCTGTAAACACGGCTAGATGTGTAGGAGGAACAAAATAATCAACAGACATTATTTCCAATCTAGTTTGATTTATTAATTCTTATTAACAATTGTTAAACAGATACAACACAATTCTATTTAAGGTATATGGATTAAGGTAGAGTGCAGAGGTGAGATTCTATAGCGCGGGGATACTACTACAGACCCTCAACTGAATCTAAGATAGCTTAAATACGCTCAATTATAGCTACGTCGTACACGAATAACTAGCTTCTTTTATCAAATGTACAGTACCTGAACCTTTAATGCATCTGATCCTACACTTGAAACTTTCAGGCACTCTTTTCGGCTTAATCAAATGACAATGGTTCAACGCTTTTTAATCTTTAACTAATTCTCAAACTTATGATACTCCTATTTGCACACCTCCAACGTATCAACAACAACGTGTCAGCACTCGCTTTCTTTTTCTATTTCTTACTTCTTCACTAACTCGCGAAAACCGAATTTATATAATATACCTCTTTTACATAAATCGCGTTCACTTTCTTGATGAAAAATGTTTGAATTAAATATTTTGTTTAAAGAAATAAGAAGATATTAGTGGAACCGCGTATAGATTCGTCACAAAGTAACAAAATAAAAAATTATTAATTATACATAAACCACATTATATTTATTAAGTGTAGTTATTTTGAGTTAAATTCTGAGATTATCACCATATATTAATGGCATATGAAAGATTTAAGAATCATTGGGAAGGATGTGCATGATCATGTTTAAATATGTAAATAATTCATGAAATAGTCGACATCGCCGAAAGTAGTACTTTCTCAAAATTCTTTAGATTTGATTGATATTTTTATTTTATGGTTGTTAAAGACGATAATGTAGTCCCAAATAAATTTGCAGGAAAAGATAAAAGATGTACAGGGTGTCCGGTCTTAAAGTATCCAAAAGTTATGGCTTATTATTACGGAACTACCCATCAGAATGCAATGAACTGTTCATCCGAGGATTGGAAACCCTTCCGAGATTTTTTGGGTCTAGTCCGACAGGCCGCTCGTGTGCACATTATTCGGCAATCGCAGACGATAAACTTGTTACACTGACTTCATTAGTAAAGATGTGAACGCCACAGCAAAAGGTGCAGTGCGTACTTTGGTTAACGGAATTTAAAACCCTATAACGCGTGTACAGCAACTTGTTCAAATAGAATGGAATGCCGTTACTGGCTTGCCAAATAGACTGATCAAGACACCTGCAAAATTAATCACGCACACGAGATCAACAGTGTCTTCTATCATGAAAATTTAAGGCTACTTGACAGTTTTTTGAGATACCAAAGTTCCCGTCTCCTTTAAAGTTCTTTCCCATTGGTGGAGAGATTTTGATGTCGGAGGATCGCATTCTATTCTGCTGTACACACGTGACTGATTTAAATTCCTTTAACCAAAGAACGCACTGAACATTTTGCTTTGGCGTCCATATCTTTCCTAATGAAGTCAGTGTAACAAGTTTATCGTCTGCGATTGCCGAGTTGCCGAATGATGCGCGCACGTGCGGCAGATCGGACTAGACCTAAAAAATCTCGGAGGGGTTTCCAATCCTCGGATGAACAGTTTATTACATTCTGATGGTAGTTTCGTAAAAATAAGCCACAACTTTTGGATATTTTAAGCTCGGACACCAAGTGCCGTATTGCAGTTTCAGAAATTGTTGGAAATTATTTTGCAACTGCTAGCCAAAAATATTCTAAGAACTTCGTATTAAATTTAATTTCTAACCCAGAGTTATTTTTCTCAAACAAAAAATGTATCAAAAATCCTAAAATTTTTTGGTGACACCACTTTGGGTCACAACTTCTAGTTTACGAAACACTGCTATATACCGAGTATTGAAAAGTATATTCTAGCTAAAAACTCAAACAGTTATTTGGTCAATTCTTAATGGGAACTCGGGGAATTCAAAGCTAAAAAAATAAAAAATAAAATGGTTTCAATTGTAAAATAAATTAAGTAATTGGTTCACATTTTTAAAATCAATTTTCTTTGTTATGAAATAGCTATTTCAAGTTCTCGCAGTAATCAGATTTTCAATCGATGGCTATCTTTTCGGATACCTGAAAAACTTAGTATCGCAGAAAAGAATGATTTATTACATTTATTGGAAAAAATGTTTCAGATATTTTATGGACATTTTGAAGATGATGATGCCAGAATATAATTCCAAAAACAAAGATTCTATGAGATACAGCAGAGAAATGAACAGATTACTGTCAATAGCCGTTATTAATGGAAAATCCAGTTAGGGGGATGAAAGCTGTTTATTACAGAGGAAAAAATAAATCTATTTATCGGAAAAAAATCTTTTTGAATCATTACGGAAATTGCCAAGAATCACCAAGATTCCTCAATTTTTATATCCCAGAAAATGAAAAATAATATTATACAGTCATCAGAAAAATGTTCGGAAAATTATACTTCGAATCGATTCCCGAATGACGTAGAGGGCACAGAGCAGAAATTATCGACATTTTTCGAACGAAATTTCTTACTGTGGGGAAAAAAATCGTTTGTCAAGTGATATTTCGAAAAGTCGCGCCTTTTGAAGAACGATTTCGATTAACGAGTTGGCAGGTTATGCCGAAAGAGAGTGATTTCATTTCAATTCCATCCGACGCTTGTGAATTTGTTATTGGGCAGTTTTTAAAATCACCAAACGATTAATCTTGTGGTGTGATAGAATTCTGATTTATGATTTTTTTTATTTTATTACCTGGGATGTTTCTCCATTTATTGGTATCGAAAATTATAGTAATGTGTGTGGAAAAATTCATAGTTACTCAAAATAAGATACATCGATTAAAGATTTAAAAAGCGATTTGAAGATATCGCCTGAGATTTGATTAAATTATCACCACACATTTATTTTTGTCGAAAGATAAATAATCACTTCGGTTAGAGTTATTTTTTGAAATATTTATTAATAAAGAAATAATAAACGTTTGAGAGTTTGTTTAATTACTTATCTTTTTATTAAATTACTTGTGTTTTCATTGTTTACAGATTTCTCTAATTGGATTGTGATTTTAAAATCTATTATACAGGTTGTTCCAAAAATAACGCCCAAACTCTGGGCAGGTAGATTTCTCGTTTGGCAGTACATAAAAATGCCGAAAGCCATGTATCTGTATGATCCATTTTTTACGAGAAGAATACGATAAATGATGATGAATGAACAATGATGAATGATGGAGCTCCGGCGCATATCTGTGCTCCTGTACGGGACTGGTTGGGTATGGTCTACCCCAACCACTAGATTGGACATGTGCGTCCTGTTCTGTGACCGCCATGATCCCCAGATATTACACCATTGAATTTTTTTTGCTGTGGGGCAATCTGAAGGAAGTAGTGTATCGAGATGTAGTGACTACACAAATATACTTAGTTGCTCCCTACATGCTGCTTGCACTTTGGCGAAGACCGCACTGCTGCGATGTGTGCATTCATCCATTACATTAAACAGTGCGCTCAAAGCCTTTCTGCCTTTTTAACTATTTGCAAATACTACTGTTGATGTGTCTAATACGGTGTTTTTTCCCCTTGCACCGGCATACTTTTTTTCGTATTTTACTCGTAAGCTATGGATCGTACAGGTAAGAGTTCTTTGGGAATTTTTTTATGTACTTCCAACGAGGAACCAAGCTGTTCAATCGCCGTGTGGACTCGTTAGACTGATTGCAATCCGCAGACGTGGTTTCGTAAATTTAGATAAATATATATTATTTAAAAATATACATTCTTCCATTTGCCAGACATCAGCATTTGCAACATACATGTTTTGTATAAAAAAAAAACTGAGGTGCAAAACAATTTAGTTGTCAGAAGCAAATTAAAAGTAAGACTGAAAACAAAGCTATTGTAATACAAATATTTAAAAAAAAATCGGGAACACAAAACTCATTTGGAATTCCGCGACTAATGGAACGTTATTTTCGCAGTTTTGTTCCACCAACATCAAAAAAAGAATCTCTCCCAAGATACTGAGCGATGTGTTGTGCTAAAAGAGACAGTAAAGGGAAAGAAAAGTTGTTACACGTGTAACAATTGTAATATTGGGCTATGGGCTACACCTTGATTCCAAATACATCAGACAGAAGAAAATTCTGCATAATTTTTTGAAATAAATACCGAATAAATTATTTCTGCATAAAAAGTACTCGCGTAAATAATTTTACTGATAAAAATATTTTTCCCCCGAAAGAACTGTTCGAAAAGAAAGAAATTTAAAGAAATTCGGGGGAAAACACCACTCAGTTGAGGGAAGATGCCAGTTTGTTAATAGTACTTTTATGCGTCCATTTACATAGCAATACTGGGCCACTTCTGTGAAGAGTCTGATCCGACATTAAGTGTGGCTTATGAATTTATCTAAATTAATCATCTTTAATCGGTGTTATTTTTGGATCTCGTGAGCATTTAAAGCTGTGAGTATAACATTTAAAATATTCCGTTCCTCCTATTTGAAGTTCATAAACGTACTTGTTAGTTTAAATAAGATATTAACAATATAAATGAGTTACGCATTATGTGTTACATGTACGATGCATATAGAGGTGGCCATAACACTCTAGAAAATAAGGAAATAAGCGTGTGTGACATGTTTCCTCTACACTTGGGGGAAGACGCCACGTGATTCAGGAATAAATGAAATAAACTTTAAAATATGCGGTTTTTCTTAAAAAAAGTTAACACTGTATACTATTGTATAAAATATAAATGCAATTAATAATAATTATTATAATTATTAATACTTAAATGCAGCTAATGATAAGTGGTCTATCTCCATCGGTTGCCTCCACCAGCGTAGAACACGGGCGCACATCCCTAATTCCACTAGTCAGAAAACGCAAACCAACCGGGCGTAAAAAAAACTATCACCAGAAGCCTTAACTGAATTAGAGAGGAGAGCAACTGTGAGGGAAAAGGCCCGAAGAAAGCTACAAAAGAAGGGTAAGGTCAAAACAAATAACAAGAAACCTTCGAAGAAACAGAAGAAAGAGACATGTCAGTTTGCCGTCCTCAAGCGAAGAAATTACTTTGGATACTAGTGGTCACAGTTTTGATGAGGATAATAATGACGAGATTTTTGTGCTGTGTATAAAGAGTACTTTTATGCTAAAAAAGGACCCAAGTGTGACTGGATTCAATGCATCGAATGCAACAAATGGTTGCACGAAGATTGCAATGAAAATCATTTGCATTGAGTGAAATGTTCTGTAGGAATTCGAACCTGTACTGTTATTATTTTTAACAAGCTAATTATTAAATAATTTAATTTTGTTTTTCTATAGTTATTGTTATTTTATATTTAATTTTATAATCTTTGCTTTATTTTTACTCCATGACGGGTGGCATCTTCCCCATATATGATGGAACATGCCACAATTAATTGAATTTCTTTAGCATTAAATTTCTTATTTATTTTCATAATAAGAAAACAATTAACTTGTAAACACAACAATTAAATATAGAAAAATAAAATATTCTTTTCATGGTCTTGTCATTTAAATTCTCAATGTACTAATCGAAAATTACTTAAAGGGTGCAGCTTCCCTCGATTTACCTTAATAAAAGTCGAAGTACGTGTAAGATTGAAATATTTGGCTGTTAATTGTAAATATAAATCAAAATCCAAAATTAAAATAAAAATTTGGATTTGTTTTGTATTTTTTTTAAATTTTGGTAAAAAAAACAAGGTTCTAAAATGTGTTTTTTTAAATAAAAAAATTAATTTTCTTTCCAGTTTTTTTTAATAAGAACGCGTTGAAAGGGAGGGAGAGATCTTCAAGTGAGCTTGCACTGCATTTTGTATTTTTTATTGTAAACGTTTGTTCACTTTTTAACATCTCAGTTAAATTTCTTCCAATACTAAAGATACATACAAATTAATAAATTTAAAAAATACTCGTGATATTTAACAATTTATTGCTAAATTTATAACACACTAAAGATTTATTAAAAATCCTTTTTTTTAAAAACATTAGCATCGTTCCAGAACAAAATAAGATTGAGAAATCTTTTGAATCCCACGGGATTCTACGTCGAAAGCTTCAAAGATTCTAATTGGATAGCTTAAAAGATAAGACAGGGCAAAGATAAACTTTGAAATCTCTAAAGCTCGCTTTTTCCACTCCTTAAAATTGGAATTCTTTTGAAATTCGTCTTATCCGATTGATCTTGAGTTGAAGATTTGAAAGAAATACTGGCGAAAAGTCTCAGATTTCACGAATCAATAAAATAGAATTATTTAAAGATATATCAAGGGATTCCAGGTATTAAGATATATCAGTGGATTTTTGTGATTTCCGTGAATTATTATTTGAGATATGTTTAAAGATATTCTAAAGATTTTATCGGATAAATCTAGTGATTTTATCGTGGAACATGAAACATACCCCAAACAATTTATTTTAGGCAGAAAAAGTGGCGCGTGCTGCATTTTAAAGAGTGACTTTTCAAGTAAAAATAACAGTAACGTTCAATCACGCTAGTATGTATTCTCGAAATACATTTTAAGGTATTTCCATGATTTTGCAAAGGCATTTAATGAATAATGATTTGATATTTAGTGTCATTTTAAATAATTTATACTCATAAAGTTGTTGTAAGTGAGTGACTGAATATTAACGTCACACTACTCAGCTACACGAGGGCATTTAGGCGACGAATCTTGTAATTTTGAATCATGGACAAGTGATGAGGACGACTTCTGAGCTGGCACCCCCTTCATCTATCTTTCGCTCCACACCAACAGGAGGACATTTGAGTCTCGACACATTTAACGTGCATCAGCCCTCTCCGAACAACGGGGCTTCAGCGGTACCAGATTCGAGCTCATGAGATGCCGGCCAAGAGGCCATTACCTTAACCACAAGGCTACCGCAGCCTCAGAGTTGTTTTTAAGAATATTACAATACAAAATTGTATAAATGCAATATTTTGGCAAAAAATGAAGTAAGAATGCCATTTTAAAAACACATTTTCCTTTTATTAAAAATACCTATGTAATATTTTGCTTTTCTACAGCTGAGACTCCTCTACAAAACCTGAACCAGGATTTTCAAAAACATTGCATTGTTTTCAGAATTATGATCAAATGAATTAATAACCGGTGTTTTTTGCTTAAATTTCTGTACTCGGATAAATTAGATAATTAATGAATACCATCCTAAATTATATACCTCAAAAATCCTAGTCTATGCTCTAAAGTTTCTTATATATAGCTATATTTAGGACAAATACTTTTATTATAGAAGTATTTTTCATAAAAGGAGAATGTTCTGAAAGTGTACATTTTTTCTTTCTTCTTTTGCTAAAAAAATACATTTTATTATTTTTTTTCTTGTTATAATATTCGTAAAACTATTTTACATGTATTTCCTATTTCAACTGGCACTAAATATCAAGAAAATTATTTATTTATACGCTTTTGCAAAATCACGGTTCAGAATATAATTTTTTAGGCCATTTAATACGGTGTTTCCGAACGAGAAATAACATATCTAATCCTTTTCGTTAGTTTTCGGTGTTATAATTTAATTCGATAGTTATAGTCCGAGTGAAAAACTATGCATTGTAATAATGAAATTCCTGTGAGGATTTTGAACAATTGATCTATTTTTGAAACAGATCTAAGCAGAAAATTAAAAAATGATGTATTGATAAATCTGCAATAAAAACCTGTATTAATACATTTTAAATAAAACGAGTCTTACAGTAGTCGCATATGATGTGTAACATCTGACTAGTTATCATGGTAAATACGCAATAGTGACTTTAATCCTGAAGGAAATGAATCGGTTATGACAGGAAATAATTTTCTATCGAATAATTATATCTTTAATGAAAATTTTATTTAATTAACATAAGGAGTAATGCAGTTTTTTATCAAAAATATTTATTATTGTTCAAATTGGGGAAGAGCGGAGACAATAGATTTATGAAAACTAAAGTATAACACATACTTGTGATTTCAAAGTATTTAAAAATCGTTGAAAACGGCGTCAATAACAGTACCACTGTTAGTTGCCAAGTGAGTGAGAGAATATTAACGTCGCACTGATTAGCAACACGAGGGCTTTTGGCGACGGTCCACGTAATTTTGAACCATGGTCAAGTGACGCGGACGACACCTGAGCTGGCACCCCCTCTCCTAACTACCACACCACACCAACGGGAGGACGTTTGAGCTCTCGACAGATTTAACGTGCATCGCTCCCCTACACGGCGGATCTTTAGTGGTACTAGGATCGAACTCATGACACGCTAGCCATAATCCGATGCCTAGACCACTCGGCCACCGCGGCCGTTGTTAGTTGCCAAAACATTTCGATTAGTGTTCATTTCGAGCTTGAGTTCCTCTTTCAGAAAAGATATGAGCGGTTCAGCTTCTGGCAAACTGAATTTAACGTTAAAATCACCACTCAAAATCATGGGAAGCGAGTGTGATAGCTTTTTTAAAAAAGAGCAGAACCACCTTTGGTATGCAGTAAAAGTACAAAATGCTGGAAATCTGTACTTTTTTTAACTGCTTGATTCGGAGAAATGTATGCGACCACCAAAATGACAAGACTTGCTGGTATGTGCAGTAGGCGGGCGTCTTAATGGCTACTACAGTTGGACCCCAGACGAGGCTAGCGAAGAGACACCCCAATACGTTGAATTGGTCAAATCAAACAGCGCGCGCCTCCCCCGACTTCCTGTTATGCATTTCCGTCCCTTTTCACGAAATCACTCCAACAAATATCCAGCAACCGAGAGTAAAGATGTTTCACATAAAAAATATCCCGCAATGCAGCGTTTCTCAAAATGTGGGGCGTGCCCCCCTAAGTGGGCATGATAACTCTACGAGGGGGGCTCGAGCCTAATGAAAATTCAAAAACAAAAGATAATTTTAAAAAATTATTAATTTACTAAACGTAAACAAACAAAAAAAAAATCTGACATTTGAAATAAATGCACATTTGCACTTATAAAAAACACTTATAAATGTATCAGTACTGCAAATATATTTTATAATTAATTTTGCAATACTAATTTAAGAACAAGTTAAATAATTATCATTGACCCCATGGGCTTGTCATACATAAAATTATATACAAAAATGAACACTTATCTTGATAATTTGTACGGTTTATAATTAATTCCTTAACTGCCGTTTAAAAAGTACGCGATTCGCTTCCCGATGCCACCATATTCAATGCAGGCGCACGTATATGATGTATTGGGGGGAGGGGGGGGGGAGGAAAAAGGAATAAACAAGAAAATCCTCTGAAATAAGTAAATCCTTCACAAACACTGTCAAGGTCTTTTTATTGCATTCTAAGGCCTTCGGAAAAATTTTATGAATAAATTTACAGTGCACAGAAAGAGTATACTTCCTCCAGACGTATATATACGTCAGGGGGAATTAACGCTGAGCGGGACATTTATATAAGTCGGTGGCAAGGCCTTCGGAAAAATTTTATGAATAAATTTACAGTGCACAGAAAGTATACTTCCCCCAGACGTATATATACGTCCGGGGGATTAACGCTGAGTGTGACGTATATATACGTCGGTGGCACTTAAGAGGTTAAACTTATATTTTAGCTTTAGCGTCAAAGTACAATATTATTGAATTGAATACATTGCTATTGTATGGAGGGGGGGGGCGCTAGGAAAATTATGATTGAATATTGGATCGCAAATATTGAAAGTTTGAGAAGCACTGCCTTAATGATACATTTAATGTTTTCATCATCTAGCCAACTAACCATTATCCCCGCCCATTTCATTCAGTACTTTATGGCATATGACTATATTTTGTATTTTAAGTTATAGACATCTAAATCTGAGCATTAAGCTTTCAATTACATTGAAACATTTTCTTATAGTCATCGCTTTTTGATTTAAAAAAAATACAAGATATAAATTTCTAAAATGGAAGCTTATTTATACTTCATACCCGGTACGACTCCACTCCCTCGAAATCGATTGCCGCAAAAATCATTTTTGGCGGATTCCTGCTCAACAAAAGAAACGTGCTTTATAAATTTCGTATCTCTGCAAGTTTAATAGTCCAACAATAAGAACTTATCAATAACGCCCCTTTCCTCTTAGCAGTCGATTTACGAAAAAGTTGTTCTTGGGGAACTCTAATCAACAAAATAAATTTTGCTAATTTTCTAGACTATTGGTCTATTTGCTAAAAAAGGGACTTCATTTACTTATAATGCCCTTTAGAAATCGATTTGCGGAAAACTAATCTTTAGCGAAACTCTTCCCAACATAACAATCACGTTTGCAAATTTTCAGTCTGTAGGACTAAAAAACGGGAAATTTTTCTTATATATATACCCCCTCCCCCTTGTAAGTTCATTTCTGCAGAACCCGTTCTTAGTGGATATCTAGCCAACAAAAGGAACATTGCTTTTTTATTTTAAGTCTGTAGAGAGAGACAGAGAAATATGTTTTCTTTTCAAATGGGGTTGTGCATTAAAACTTACCTTTTCAAACCTAGCAAAATGGCTGTTATCACTTTTTACTAGGGCACCACATTAAGTGGATTATAATTTTTTTGCCATAATATAATTTTGAAGCCCAGTTTCCTCCGCAGAGGGAGGCACCTAAGCTTTAAAGATGCAAAATGGCATTAGGAATTTTTTGCCGAGAGAGCACCGAAGCCAAAGAAGCACTCTAGGATCTTTAACATACCGCATAATCATACGACATGGACGCTATCGATTTTTTGCATCATGAAAATCCACCGACTTGGACCAGGGTCGAACCTGCAAACTTGGGCGTTCAAAGCCAGCACCTAATCAACTACGCCACCCAGCCGACTTTACTCTGAAATATCGATTTTTTACATTCACAACCCACCCGGCAAATAGAGAAATATTTGCACGCACATAAATTTAAAAATAACTTTTATTCAAAATTTCTTCCATCAAATAGAATTATAACAAGTAATTTCTAAAATTGATATCTACTGTAATTTGTATGTATTTTTGTAAAAAAAAATCATGATTTTTTTTATTTATTTAGGTCCCTTTTAAAATCTCTGTTAGTGCGAGAGTTCGTTGGTTCAATGGCATAATATACTTCATCAAGAGTTTTGATTTTTTTAGTGGCGTCACCATAGCAACGAATCAATCGTCTAGTAACTGGTATTAGAAGTCAAGAGACGAATTAGAAGATATTTTTGTGTTGTTACTCTATTGAAGTACAGGAAATCATTTGAAATTCATTGAGACTTATTTCTGGTTTACCGTACAAAAGTACTACATTTTTGCAATTTATTAACGTTCATTGGGTTTTGCTCTTTACTATACATGTGTTTAAGATACTTGATGATACCTACATCTACCATGACATGGTTTATTCATAAAATGGTGGAATCAATTTCACACCCTTTTTCTTAAGGTATCCGACTTACTTGTGACAATTTTTTTTTAATGGAGATATGGTGATTTTTGTTGTTAGTAGATTTGTTTTGTACATTTTAAGAACAGTATGCTAAAATTAAGAAGAGAAAAATAAACTATTATTACTTAAAGGGGAAACATGGGTAAAAATTTACAAAAAAATACTATAAATGCGACCCATTCTGTACCAAAAGTTCATAAACACATTTTCATTCTTTCAATTCTACTATGCCGCTATGTTATTCATTTTTAAAACGACTTTAGTATAAGAGATCTTCTTACAAAAACTAGAAATTATGTAAATTATTATTTGAAAGTTATGTTAGTTATTATATGAAATTGCTTAAGAAAACAGTGATTATATTAACTTAAGGGACTGTAAATTTTGTAATTAAACAGTGATTGGTAAATCTGAAGGTTAAAAAAAACTCTTCTACTATTACAGAGGAAAAAAAACATACACCAAAGATTTTAGTTAATTTTTTTCAAAACTTTGAGCAATCGCTGGCCCCTTTTGATTGTTTAAAAAAACACATTTCGAGTAAAACGCGTTTTAAAGTATGACATTTTGCTTTAAGTATAATGTCATCTACTTTTACTAAAACACTTGTAGTTTTTGTTCTAGTGAACGGAAAATAATTAAACTTTCTATTTTTAGAAGTTAATAAGATGACCCATAAAATAAAATCATGAAAAAATTGTCAGTTTTTGGCAAAATTCACAATTTTAGGGTAGTTTTTTAGGCTTCAATTCCAGGGCTTTCCATAATTTTTGTTGTTTTTGCGGGATAATTTCTTATTAGTAAATAAAATTCGCAGACATCCAATTGAAATAATTGAAGGATATTTCTGTAAGGGGTTTGCATTTTATTGAAGCTTTATATTCTTTCATTGTTAAATAGGTGGCAGTTGATTTCAAAGTATTTTTTCAGATTTATCCGCACGCAGGCTTACTTTGACAAATTCTGCCCCGTTTAAAGGGAACAAGAGATACTCTTCACATTATTTTTTTATTATATATTTATACGAATATGTTTACATGTATTCTATTTAAAAAAAAACATGAAATACACATTTCAGGAAAAATAGCACCATTTTTAAGCAAGCAATTCTTTTAATTTTTATGTTTTTTAAAAATGTTTCAATATCTTAAAAGTTTTACTACTGTTTGTACAAATTTTAATTTTCTTTGAACAAGTTTTTTTTCTGATTTTCTTAGAGTGTTTCTGACAGTTGTATGCCCGGGATTGGTATTACCAGTAATACTTAATTTTTTTGCAATTTTTGTGTCGGAAGCTATGAAAAACAGTAAAAAAACACGTACACATAGCTTTGACGATTTGTTTAAAAAAATACTATAGTCCCATAAATCCTTATTCCATGCACCGAATCATCAAACATACAACATAAAATAAACAGAAAGTTTCAAAACTTTATAATATTGAATGTAAAAAAAGCCAAAGCATTTTAAATGCACTTTTTACGTAAAAATTAAAAATCTGAGAAAAAGTCAATAAAAGTTTTAACGGCCAAAAAAAAAAAGATGCTTACAAATTTCGTAAGCTATAAATTTCCAAAATATTAAATAAAATTAACCATTTCAATTAGACTAGTTGCAATATATCCTAAGTTTATTCATACGGGGCGTTAAATACCCTAACTGATGCTATCTTTTGCGAGGTCGATAATCATCCCTTGTTTCGCATAACAATAATGGAGATGTACAATGGTGCTGAAAAAGCGATATGCTGTTTTAGTTTCATGAAAATAATTCTTTGCAAAAAACATTGTTCGAGATTACAAAAAAAGCTCTGAAAAGCGAAACCATGGTTGCAATGTATCATCGATTTATTAAAACAGGATGTGTGACTCACGGGGTCAAGGCAGATCTGCAGTTTCAGGAGAGACTGTTGACGTTGTAAGAGAAATTCCTGTGAAGTCCCTCAAAATCTACCAAACTCTGCCGAGGTACTAATTTGAAATGATCAAGGAAGTATTATTCAGTGGCCACCACGATCCCCAGATCTTTAACTAGGAGATCATTAATCAGATCTCTAATCCCAGATCTTTTCGGTGTATGGAGCTTTGTAAAGAATTTATACACAACGCCATTTCCTGCACCCATTCCTGAACCAAAAACGAGAATCTGCACCGCAATTAATTTGATAGATGGAAACATGTTGAAAAATGCGAGTCAAGAACTACTTTTCTAATGGAACATTTGCAGAGTAACGAAAGGAAACCACAATGAACATTTGCGTGATAGTAATAAACGTAAACTAGTTCTCTACCTTACAACAATACTTTTAGTTTCTTCCTGTAAATTACATGCAATAAATAATTCTCTTTATATAACTAATTTGTTGACACCCTGCATATGAGAGCCAAGTGCATACGTCATGTATTCTAGCTTTGTTTTTGCTTCTACACATGGTTAAAAAGTTAAACAACTAGTTAAATAATGTAGCTAAAGCTACGAAATTTTGTACACATATTTACAAGAGACACTTGATTAAAATGAAGTATCAAAAACTAGATATTGTGGTCGTTTTTAGGGTAAACTTTAAATTGGAATTCTTTTATCCAATAATCGTTTCAAAATTTCATTTCCATAACACTGAGAGTTATCCCTTTAGTGTTAGTTAAAATAGCTCCTCATATCTAATCAGCCATTACAGCAACCGAATAGCTCTTGCACAATTATGATTTTTTTTAAAAAAGGAATAATCTTTAAAAAATGATGTCAATACCTTTTAAAGTTCGAATCCGGAGAATGCATGGATGTTTGTGTTGTAATCCTTTCTTCTGTTTGTGTTGTTTACCCCGTGTTATACGTTCGGTGGTGCACGGGTTTATAAATGTTAAAAAAAAATACCTTTTAAAATTATCTTTAGAAGTGTAGAAAATCTCTTGTTTTCAGTTGCATTCACATCAAAAAGTCATGCTCTGTTAATTGTCCCGACTAACTCCTTTTAGTCTGTAACTCTAGATGACTTTAATACAACTCTCTATAATTTAATGCGTTTCTGGAAAACAGTATGTGAACTTAAGGCTTGAACTTTCTTGTAATTTTGAATTTTTATGAATAATTTTATATTTTAAAGTTTAAAATAATCTTCCTCGTCTCATTGTAGTGCCTTTTTGGTTAGAAGTTTCTTCCGGAATTTGAAACTTGACCTTTTCAATAAGATTTGGATTTAAAAAAGCAGAAGGAAATGATCTATTAAGGTTCTCTCGCATACAAAAAATTTCCTAATTCCTTTTTTTTCTTTTTAAAACTTTTTTTAATTATTTTTTCGCACATGAAGTATAAATTTCTTTTTTTTTTAAAAATCATGTGATTTTTGTTGTGGTAACAATTCATTGATATGAATATTTTTGCACTAAAAATGAATTTGCATAAGCAACCTTCTTTCTATTAACTAGTAAACTGTGGCGCCCCCGCTATTATGTGTCAAGGAAATTGTGCGATGACGAGTATACTCGTCAATCACAGGGTAAGTGTCGCTGTTAAAATAAAAGATGAAGAAATGAGTTTATTTTAATTGCCAATTTTATTACAAAAATTTATTTGAATAACATATGCATATATTACATACATATTACTCAAAAATCGCAAGAAAAATTAAACACATGCAAAGTTAAGAATTTAAACGTTATTGTTCTCGGCTGACCATACCTGTGAAGGAACCCTATTAAAAATCCACTTTCCGATTTTTGCCTTTCATCCTTTAAGGCTAACATCTAAAATCATAATCATTGCACATAAATAAATTTGTTAAGCGAACTTATACACTGTTTCTACCGGTGCACACGGGAACGGATGAGTCCATCTTAAATTATGTTTCTAATATTTCTTATTTATTTGTTTTACTTCGGCTTGGTCTTAAAATATTCTAAACGTCTTAATATTTGAGAATATTTTTTTTTTTTTCAAAAGTTACAATTTATATAGATAATGGTCACTAATTTTTACGCATGACGAGTATACTCTTCAATCACATAAAATTCTGCACTCTCTAAGACGAGTATACACGTCAGTCAAATAAAATTCTACAATCTTTCCAAGACGAGTATACTCGACATCACATAAAATTCTGCAATCTCTCTAAGACGACTATAATCGTCATCACATAAATTCTTCAATCTCTCTAAGACGAGTATACTCGTCATCACATAAAATTCTGCAATCTCTCTAAGACGAGTATACTCGTCATCACATAAAACTCTGCAATCTCTCTAAGACGAGTATACTCATCAATCACATAAAATTTTGCAATCTCTCTAAGACGAGTATACTCGTCATCACATAAAATTCTCCACTCTCTAAGACGAGTATACTCGTCATCACATAAAATTCTGCAATCTAAGACGAGTATACTCGTCAATCACATAAAAATCTGCAATCTTTCTAAGATGAGCATACTCGTCAATCACATAAAATTCTGCAATCTCTCTAAGACGAGTATACTCATCAATCTCAGTTAACTAGTTGATTTTAGAAGCCATTTTTCTTTCAAAAGTTCTATTTTATCTTCCATTTAAAAACCAGAAAGTGCTTAATGATTCTTACTCTAAATTTAAATAAATAAATATAATTAAATCAATGAATAAAGAACATATAAATCCAAAATTATTTTCACATAATGTTTAAAATTCTTTAAAATAAAACTAAATTAAAACGATCAAATGCAAGCTCAATCTCAACAATCGATATTTAAAAATCGAAAAGTGGTCTTCAAACCTTTATAAGGTCATGGGAAATATATTTCCCATCAACATGTATTTTAAATATCGATGGGCAAGTATTTTCCTAAGTGCCATATAATAAGATTATGGGAGAAGTGGATCAACTTCGAGTAAGAAATGTAAATTAACGACGCTAACGAAAAGGGTAACATAGAATTTCCGACATCCTAATCACTGAAAATCGAAGGTACTTTCATTCTCTGTAAAATAAGAAGTTATTTGTGCGCGGGAAGTCAAAACCAATTAAATGTTCGACTTCGACTAGCACGACAACTGATTTTTGGATGTTCAAGTCGTTAAGCTAAAGGACGACATTTAAGTTTCCCGAGAAAGAAAGAAACTGTTCCAGATGAACTACATTTGACTTAAGGTATCCTAAAACTTTAAATTTTGCTTAAAGTTGACAATTTTTTATGACTATTTTATAGGCCATCTTATTAGCTTTATTAAAATACCAAGTTTATTATTTTCCGTTCACTAGAACAAACACTACAAGTGTTTTAGCAAGAGAAGATGCCATTACTTTAAACAAGATGTCATACTTTAAAATGAGTTTGACTCGAAATGTGTGTTTTTTTTAAATGCTCATACGGGGACAGCAATTGCTTAAAAAGTTTTGAAAATAGTTAACTGAAATTTTTTGTGTATGTTCTGTATAATAGTAGAAGTGTTTTGACTTTCAGATTTATCAATCATTGTTTTATTACGGTTTCTTATGTTAATATAATCATTGTTATTTTAAGCAATTTCTTATAACTAAGATATAGTGCTCTAGTTCTTATAAAAATTAAAATCTCTCTTAACCTGAAGGTCATTTAAAAAACAAATGACCTTCAGGTTTCGTTCAGGTTGCGTTTTTGTTGATATTTGTCAATTTTTACCCATTTTTTTCCATTTTAGGAATAATGATTTCTTTTTCTCTTCTTAATTTCAAACTCAAATTAATTTCATGCAATAAGCTAAATAAATTAATTTATAAAACAATCTCAATTCCAAGAATATTTTGACGTACAACCTTTAGAAAAAATGGTCATATTATTATAATTTATAAAAATGGCCAGACTTTATTATAATTTTTGGTAATAAACATCTTTACAAAAAAAAGGACTTTAAGTCAACCTTAAAAGCAACTTAACATCTTTATTATACAATTACTTCGTTTCATTCTCCCGTGAATATATTTAATCGCGCTTCTCCTTCGCTGACAGCTGACTTCATCATGATATCACTCATTTTACGACGCAGCGGACTTCATGATGGGTAATTAAGCATAATAAATAAGCCCTATGTTCTCTACTTCTTAACGATGGCCACTACTGTTGATGCAGCTGTTTGGATATCCGTCGAGTTTCGTGCATTAGCCACATATTTTTCACTCATTAACCTGAACGACATTCAACAATTGATCAGATTGTGGCCAGGAAGACCTTTTCCTCCTTCACCCTGTTATGAGTAATCAAGTTTAGTGTGCATATATATAATATTTCGTTAATGAATTGTGCCTTACTAGATTTTATCTACAATTAGGCTTGAAAAAATGGAGATTATTGTTATGTATAGGGCAGTGCTTCTCAAACTTTTAATATTTACGACCCGATTTCCAATCATAATTTTCATCATCCCACCCCCACCATACAATAATAATGTATTGAATGCAATAAAAATATACTTTAACGCTAAAGCTACAATACGACTTTCATTATAAACAGTACAAACAATCGAAATATGTATTAAATTCAGGGGCGTAGCTACCGCCGTATCAGCCATATCAATGATACGGGGTCTCCAATCTACAGGGGCTCCAACAAGCATAACTACAATCCCACAAACAGGGTTCTCATATATAAAAAACGTCTTTGAAGTAATTTTGATACAGGGCCCTCTGAGAGCTAGCTACGTAAATGATTAAATTTTATATATGACAATCCCATGGGGTCACTAAGAATTATTAAACCTGTTCTTAGTATTGATGAATTAATGTATAATATATAATCAAATACATTGCACAGTATTGATACATTTATAAGTATATTATATCAGTGCAAAAATGTATTTTATTCTTTATTATGGCAGAATGTATTTTGCATTGCTTCCTTTTGGTAAATTAATAATTCTTTGATAATATTTTATTTTCAACTTTTCGATATGCTCGCGATTGTAGGATTATCACACCCTCCTAAGGGGGCACTCCCCACAGTTTGAGAAACGCTTCTATAGAGAAAATATTAGTTAGCTAGTAAAGAAATTCGATAAAGGTATTGAGTAACTAAAGGTTCAATTGGATCGGAAGAACATTTTAAAATGTTGCCAACTTAGTGATTTTCACCTTAACTGGATAAAAATAATGAGTAAAAAAGAACAAAAATATAGTATTAATAGATATTACATTACTTCCATAACATAATTAGCTTCCAAAACAGACTTTTCTTTAATAAGAAACCACTTTTTAAATAGGATGCTATCAATTAGATAAAGGATGCTGTAAATAACTACGTTTCAAATTTATTTTAATCCAATCATTAGTCCCAGAACTATTCCCTTTCTGAAATTTCTGTTACACTAGCTGGTACACCCGTTCTACGCACGTGTGAATTGAAAAATTAAACAATACAGATTAAAGGATAAATAAGTTTTTAATGAGTTCATTTTACGTGAATTGCAAATCAAACAAAAAAAAAGCTTCTTGCTTGTCTTAGCTGAACAAAAAAATCATATTTGTTAAATTTTAAGTCTGAAGGTCTAATGGCTGATAAAAAGGATTTTTTTTTATTTATAACGCCCCGTAACTTTCTTGTGGGTCGATTTTTGAAAACACCTTCCTAAGCTAATCTCTACTCAGCAAAAATAACACAATATTACAAATTTTGTGGAATGAGCGCTTACAATAGTGTCAATAATTTATATCTGATGTGTAAATACGTTACTATTACTTTCTGTTGTATTTATTTTATGCTCAAATTATAATTTTTGCAAGCAACGCCGTTCCTTACATTATAATGGCGATTCAATGGAAACATAGCGAAATATTGGCGATAGAGTAACGTTGGCAACTTGGCAAATGATTGAGCGGTGCAGAAGTTACTTTGCTGTAGTGCCACCTGTTGGGGAGCTGCAGCAAAGAGGATAGCACAAAAACATTCTCCCCCCAAAAATAAATATGCATGACAATTTTTATAGAGATCGGTTGAACGAAGTTAGAGATAATTTTGCGCAAGCAATTTATATTTCCCATGTAATAACACAATGGTTATATATATACACAACAGAGATTTTAATTAAAAATAAATACTCTACAAGTGTGTATTGATATTACAATTAAAGAGTTATCCTCTTGCGTCGTGGGGTATTTTATGATAATGCATCGCTACATGTACATTTTAAATGTAGTAATATCCAAGTCTTAGCATTAGGCTTTAGAATGAATACAAAAACAATTTTATAGCCCTCCCCTCTGGGTTTCAAAAGAACAGGTCTTGAACTTTTAAAAAACTTGAATATATACAGGATGTCCGGGCTCAAAGTATCCAAAAGTTATGGCTTATTACGGAACTACCCATCAGAATGTAATAAACTGTTCATCTGTGGATTGAAAAACCCTCCGAGGGTGTTTTGGGTCTAGTTCGGTCGGCTGGAAATGCGTGCGTTATTCGGCAATCGCAGACGATAAACTTGTTACACTGACTTCATTAGTAAAGATGTGGACGCCACAGTTGCGTACTTTTGTTAACGGAATTAAAATCAGTCACGCATGGCATAGAGAAAAAAATCGAACAGTCGATCCTCCGACTATCCACCAATGGGAAAGAACTTGAAAGGAGACGGAAACTTGGTATCTGAAACTGGCAAGTATCCTTAAGTTTTCGTGATAGAAGACACTGTTGATCGTGTGCTTGATTCATTTTCTAGGAGTCCTGACATTCCATTCAGTTCAAACATGTCGCTGTACACGCGTGACAGATTTTAATTCCGTTAACCAATTGGACCTTTTGCTGTGGCAGCCACATCTGTACTAATGAAGGCAATGTAAGAAATTTATCGTCTGCGATTGCCAAATAATGCGTGCACGTGCACCCGATCAAACTAGATCCAAAAAACATCTCAGAGGTTTCCAATCCTCGGATGAACAGTTTATTACATCCGGATAGGCAGTCGCATAATAATAAGTCATAACTTTTAGATACTTTAACCCCCGACACCCTGCAAATCTTTTACGACCACGTAACCTGACTTGGGAGTCAATTCTGCCAAAACCGCTCTTAGCGAATCTCTAATCTCCAAAGAATGCTTACAAAATTTCAACTTAGAACGCCTATAGTTCAAAAACGAGAGATTTTGCATATAACGCCCCTCCGAAAGTAGACTTCCGCAAAACCTATTCATAGCAGATCACTACTCAACAAAAGGTGCTGGCCAAATTTTAAGTCAATAAGTTAAATAGTCGAAGAATGCGAATTTTTTTTATCTGTAACCCCCCCCCCCATAATTCTCCCCTCATTGGAAGTCGATTTCCTTTCAACTCATTTTTAAATATTACCAAATCAAATGGTGCCACCCTACACAACACAGTAATCGTTTTCTAAACTACGATCGGAATCTGTTTTCCACTTTTGGCTGCATATCAGGCCTTTGGCAATTTCGCACATACACACACTAGCTCTTCCTTAATTAGAAGGATAGAGGTAGAAAAAATTCACCAATTTTTTTTTTTTTTTTTTCGGAAATACTCTAACGGTTTATTTTTTTAAAACACAAGCAAAAGTCTTTGGAAAATTTCGGAACGATACGATCGATGGTGTGGATTTGTATAGGTTCCAAACAAAAATACAAACTTTTAAATTTACATATAAAATACAATCAACTTTTAATTTATTCATAGTTCTAGTTTTACAATTTAATCTTCTTTTCTCATTAGCAATCAATTTCCTATTAACTTCTGATGTTACACTGTATCACATAATAAAAATACAGTCGAACCTCTATATTACGAACCTCTATATTGCGAATGTTTCTTTATAGCGAACTTTTCACTTTCCCCTAGTTATAAAATAATGCATGTTTAAAATTACTTGTATACTTTAAATTAGAAATTTTGCTTAAAATTCATTAATTTTAATATAAAATTATTTTCTTAATGTTGAAAATACGATACATTCTTATTCCTCGACATTCTTTTTCTTGTTTTCCTTGCGGTTTTTCTTTTTTTGGATGGGTAAGGCATATAAAATAAATATATGTTAATTTACAAAGAGATTTGAAAAATTACTTTTTATTTATAGTGTTTATGAATTTAAAATTTGTTTTACGTAATTTATAAAGTATATTGAAAGACGAACCTTTATATAACGAATTTTTCACGCACAACGAACTTTTTCAATTCTTATATATAATATTAGCTCACTCTCTCTATATTTATCTTGTTCAAATTTTCAGTCGTTAAAAATTACATTTTAAAGCACTCATTTGAGCTGAAAGTTTACATACACGCTTATTTTGGATGACAATACATTAATTTAATTATAATTAATAAAAATTAATTGATCAGAACTAATTATTCAAAGAATTAAATATACAGCCACGTTGGCATCATTTTTGGAGATTTAGCGACCCTTTCGGCGACTTGCGTCAAAATTTGAAAAGGTTTTTCTTATCACGTTTTAAAGTGCTCATTTGAGCTGAAATTTTATATACACTATTGTTTTGGATAACAATACGATAATTTAATTATAATTAATCAAAATTATTGAACTGAAATTAATTTTCTAAAAAATTGCAGATGAATTGCTATGTTGAATTCATTTTTAGCGACTTGGGTCAAAACTAAAAGATTTTTTCCACGTTTCAATGCTGAACAGTTGAACTGAAATTTTATATACATGATTGTTTTGGATGACAATGCTATACTTTAAAGATAATTAATAAAAATTAATTGCCAGTAAATATTGTGATTTTGTCATATGTATAAACATATTTATATTGATTGTAACTAATTAATAAAAAGTAACTAAAATAATATTTTTTGTTGATCTAAATAAGAATTGACTTAATTTTTTTTATATTACTGGTTTTCGAGATTTGCTGACTTCGTTAAATAGAAGTTCGTCTGTATAACCTTTTCATTTCAATAAATATTTTCCACTCAACATTTTAACAAATCTCTTAGTAAATCTTCCCCTGTAACCAACACAATGCATTGCATTCTATTTATCCAGCAGGCATCCATCAATGAGGCAGCTACAAAAATATCTTGAATAACATCTCGAATCGACCGTCTAACATTTCATAATATCGCAATTCCATTTCAACTACAGTCATACATTGTCTTCTAAAGAAAATAAATCACAGTTTTATCTTGATATCCTGGGTATCATCCATTATCTGGGCATGTCAGGAGTTCTGAAACAGTTTTAAACGATTTTCATGACCTGATAGAGCAGAGGAACGACGCAGCTGTGGCGAACGACAACATAAAGTAGATTATGGTTTTCAGCTGATCAAAAGGTCGAACTTACATCATATTCAGCGATTGCCTTCGAAGAGATTTTATTTTTGTTTAATTAATGTTGACTAGAACTGTTCCCAACAGGATGTTTCAGTTCAACATGTTTTATGGATGTCAAATAGCTGTGGATCGTGTTGTAGTTCATCCTTAAAGTATAAGTAAATGATTTTAAGGTTCTAGGCTACCCTGCGATAATATCACCGTAAGAATGTCTAAAATATTGATAAATAAAATTAATAATGCATAAAAATCCTCTCTATCGTTTTCTCCTTCCCTTATGAAATGTTCTTTATAGAGAAAGGAAAAAGTTATTTGTGTTACACCATCAAAAACAAATCTCCAATGATCAAAAGAAATTACTGCAGCGTTTCTCAACCTGTGGGGCGCGCCCCCATCGGTAGGTGGATTGATAAAATCATTTTCTACAAGAGATTAGAGCAGTGTTTCTCAAACTGTGGGGCACTTAACCCTAGGGGGGCGTGATGACTCTACGAGGGGCGCGCGAGCATATTGAAAAGTCGAAAACAAAATACTTAAAAAAATTAAAATGAACTGAAAGTAAACAAACAAATGCATTCTGACATAATAAAAATTAAAATTAACATTTACACTTATAAATGTATCTGTACTGTACAATGTATTTTATAATTTATTCAAGAATACCAAGTGAAGAGAAAAAGTTAAAAAAAACCAGTAACCCCATGGGCTGGTCATATATAAAATTATACACAAAAATTAACACTTTTCTTAATAATAAGTACGGTTTATAAATAATCCCTTAACTGCCGATTAAAAGTTACGTGATTCGCTCCCCAATACCTTCGTTTCGACGTAGGAGCGCGTATGTGATGTATTGGGAAGAGGGGGGAGGAGAAAAGTAATAGATAAGTAAATCCTCTGATATAAGTAAATCCTTCGCAAACGCTGTCAAGGTCCTTTTATTGCATACCAAATCATTCGGAATAATTTTATGTGCATAGCAGTGCACAGAAAAGATCGCACTTCGGAAAGACGTTTATATACGTCCGGGGAATGTAACGCACGGGTTGAGTGAGACGTATATACACGCTGGTGGCACTTAAAAGGTTAAAGTCGCATAGCGTCAAAGTATAGTATGATTGAATTTCTGCTTTGTTATTTGTATGGAAAGGGGCGCGATGGAAATTTTGATTGAATATTGGGTCGCAAATATTGAAAGTTTGAGAAGGCACTGGATTAGAGTAAAATGGATGTAAAATTAAAATTAATCTTCTTAAAATATGCTATAATAGTATGGTGCTATATTAAAAAAATAAAATTTCATTAAGTGAGTGTACATTAAAATTGCACTGTAAAGAAACACGAAGGCTATTGGCGTCAAATTTCGTAATTCTGATCCAAGGTCAAGTAACGAGGACCCTCTCATTGACCACTAGGTTACGGCAAGTGGTTCGCAGGTGCACTGAAACAATTCTTAAGGGTCTAATAAAACATTTTTTACCAAAAGCTTGAGTAATAGAAATAAAATTAGAATTAACCCCTCAAATGACGATTAAAATGACGTTTTTGATATAGGCGTGCGTATGCAGTGTATAGGGGAAAAGAAAGGCACAAATATATAAGCAAATTTTTCTCTGAAATAAATAAAGCTTTTGCAAACACACACTCTATCAAGATCATTTTATTGCATTCCAAAGCCTTAGGAAAAGTTTTAATGATAGCAGCGTAAAGACAAGAATCGTATTTAGAAAGGACGGATATATACGTCCGTGCACTCATATATACGTCTGGCAACTGGTTGATCGAATGGATTTATACACCGGATGCTTACTTCAGATACTAAAAACTTTAAATTTTTAGTTTCATTATACTATTTAATATAAATAAAAATTTCATATTTCTGTCAATAGCTTAATTATGGAAAAAAACCATTCATTCTTAACTCTTTTTAAAAGAAACACGAAAGTTCAGACATAATTTCAAACTTGCTAATTGTGAAAAGCTTCCAAATTTGTACTAAAATTTAGTATAAAATAATTGTATTCAAGTGAAAAAGTACAATCATGCATGGTTATGAAATGGTACATTACATAACAAGTTAGGAATAAATACATTTAAGATTTTTTGAAAAATAAAAAGACATCAAAAATGTCAACAATAGGTATTCAATTGACTAATCTCGATTATATCTCGATATTTTGACTGCCATCATCTGATCAATCAAACAGATGTTCATTCATTATTGTTTAAAGCTAGCTATTTTTTTTTCGTAAATTGTTCCTGTGAAATGAAATAAAATTCCAGGAAGTCAATTTTATTTTGCTTAAACGATGTTTGATTTTAAAATTTAAAAATTTCAAAGGAATGATCAAACATATTTCTTGTGCGTAACATCCTCAACATTATAAATAAAAAATTTCCATAAATCGCGGAATCCAAATCTGTCACCGAATTAAGAGAAAATTGGTTGGAATAGCCTATGTTTCAAACCATTCAAAATGAATTATTGATTACAGATATATTCGACAGAAAACTTTTTCAACCGGTTACCACAGATTGCAAATGAATCCATCAGAGAAATCCCGGCTTATGATAATTCTATCCCTAGCTCTTCTAAGAGACCTAGAGAGCAATCCTTAACCACTCATATCAACACTTCCCAGCTCTGAAAAGGATGCGAATGTCTTGATACAAATTAAATTATTTATCACTCGTTGTTTTCTTTTGCAAGACTTCATTCACTCTAATTATTACCTCCCTCCAAGCAAGCTTCTGCATGCGGTTAGTGTGACAACTTGATCCTATTTTAAACTTCTCCACCTTTTATTACTTTTTTTCCAAGTGGTTATTTAAAATCTCCTTTCAATAACCACACGCAGATATTTAATAGGTAACTTAAAAATAATGTTCTCCTTAATCTTTGATATTAAAGAAATTCCTCCCTTTTCTCCCCTCGTTCCGTCGAGATGCGGCAGCCGGTTGAAAGATGGGCATGGTTGTCAGAGTGTGACGTCATTAACTAAATCAACTGGATGAGTGGTTTCCCACTTACCCCTCCACCAGCGTTGTTGAGCTGCACTCGTTGTGGACTGCTTTATATTCTTATGTAACACTTCAGCAAATAATTCTTATTTTTTTCTACTTATTATGATGAGTGGATGATAGAGATTTCTCTAAGGTTCCACGTAAATGTATAACCGTTACCAGATATATTCATTGATATAAGATATATTCAGGGCCGGATGGGGGGCGTGGTTGGTTTGTCACTGGCCTTCTGCACCCAAAGTAGCGGGTTTGACCTCGGCACGTGTCGGTGGATTTTCATGATGCAGAAAATCGACAGAGGCCATGTTGTATGATTATACGGCATATAAAAGATCCCTAGATTATCTGTTTGGCTAGGGGGCACTCGGCAAAATTAAATCCTAGTAAAGGTTTACATCGTCTTTATTAGGTGTACGCCAGGTGTCTCCCTCTCGGGAGGAAACTGGGCGTCAAAATTACCTGAGGTGATTGTTATCCGCCTATATGGTACTGCACTAAAAAGAAGTACCAGCTTCCGGGGAATGTACTAGGTCTTCAATAGTAAAACACCAATCCGCAGCCCCATTAGAAATTTAAAAAAAACATATATACGCAGGAAAATCAAAATGAAAAGGACTTTATCAATTCCTCTTTACAAGGTTTGGCAACAGCGTTAGTATCTACCGCTGAATGAAAGGTAATTGGCAACATTTCTATGCAACGTGCCATTTGTTTTTCCTCGTACTAGATAGTGTAGGAGGCCGTTCAACATTGCAGCTCCATTGTCGGTCTGTACCTAGGAGGAAAAAATATAGCAATGGTTTGTTTGAGGAAGGTGTGATACCTGCGTTTTATAATAGCCATACCTCCATCACTGTACTCTTAATGAGGGTGACCCTCAGTGGTTGCTGTCGATGTACTGGGCGAACTTTCGCTGTAGCTGAACAGTGGGACGTTAATATTCACTCACTCTCGCGCGAACTTTCGTTATCACATAAAAAAAAGTGTTTCCTTGTTTGAAGCACTCTATCCCCTTCATAAATCTCGCTTCACGATAAATAGCTGCCATCATACTACGTTTGCATGCGACGAATAATTTCCGTAGGTTTCACACCTTCCATAAACAAAAAGCGAATCACTGCCCTCCTTTCCTCCTCGGTGCAGATCGACAATGGAGCTGCTATGTTAAACGGCCTGCTATATTCCAACGATTACGATGAAACACTTCTATGCACTTCTTCGTGGCACGTTGCATTGAAGTGTTGCCGATTACTCTTCATTTAGTGCTAGATACTAACGATGTTGCCAAAACTTGGAAAGAAAAGTTGTTAATGTCCCTGCACTTTTTGACTTTCCTTCGTAAATTACTGCATGGAAAAGTTTCATAACATTTCTCCATTTTGTACTACATATGACCCGTGGATATGTAAGGATTTCAAGGCGTGTAAGCGATTTGTAAGTCAATGTGAATTCCGATAGTAACTTTTTTTTTATTGAAAACAATTGTAAAATCCTTGTACAACACAAAGTATCACATAGAGCTCACAGAAATAATTATTAATTACACATTACAAAGGAATGTAGGGAAAAATCTTTTGAGGTTATGAATGATTTAAAAGCACTTCTGGTGGTAAGAAGTTGCTGAAGATTCGGATGCCAACTTATATTAAGTCCCTTGAAAGCCAGTCTCTAATGATGTGCTTCGTTCTCTTTCAAACTTGTAATACAGAAGGAGCATATGTTATACATTTTCCTCGCCACCAATATATCAATCACAGGAAGATGAGGGAAAATAGATTTGCTCAAGTACCTTTTAAAGTTGCCATGAGCAGTTAGAAATTGGGTTATTTTGTAATTAAGTAAAAAATTGATGGCAGGCGATTGTCTTATTAATGGTTGGAAAAAATTTCTTTGTTAAGCTCTCTTTATTAGAAATAAGATACTCTTTGTTCTAAGACTTCACTATTCTTATTTTCATAATCTTCCTGTAAAATGATTTAGGAATTTTAACGGCAATGTCAATTTTGCGCTTGGTTGCAGCTTTTGCAAGCCAATCGGCACACTCATTTCCAAGAACAAATGCAAAATCTAAGGAAATGTTATTATTTTTTAGGCTTTTAAGCTGCTTTTGGATCTCGACGATTTTGTTGTTAGTTGTAAAAATACGCTTAAGAGAATCCAAGGAGGAAAGAGTCTGTACAGATGAGGTAGTCCTGATAGTAACTTTGACCTCCGTTATTTCTTAAATTATTAGAAGAAATTGTATGAAAAAAATTTATATTTAAGAGGCTTTTCTTATGAGGGAAAATCAAACATTAAAACATATGGGTTAGTTCAAAGCTAACTGTTTTCTGTCAATTGTATTTTTTAATTGATATTTCTTATAATATTACTTTTCTTCGATTTTTTTTTATGTTTTCTGAAATAAAGAAAATATATATCGTACGGTGAAAAAAATATTTGAAAATGTGCAAAAGAAACTTTCTTAAATCATCAAACATTCTAGACACTTACCAAGCATTGGGGTCTGTATTTTTATTCTTATCTGTGAATGCAAAATTTGACTAAATTTGAAATTAAGGGTGCTTTTTTATAGCATTATGAGAAATCAGACACGGGAAAAGAATGAATTACGTAAAGGAATCCTTTTTAAATGTATTAGTCCAATAACATTTTGCTCTCTTTAATTTATCAACATTGACTTGAGAATTTAAAGAACATTCTATTTCTTGCTACTACAGTTCTAATTCTGAATCACAATCAAATTATACAAATAATATCACATCTGGTTCATCATTGCTTTCTGATGCATATACTCTGAGTACCGCTATGATTTTCAATCAGTTAAACTAAACTAAACGTCATGCAGTAACCTTAATTATTTCGCCTAATAATACATCATTGATCTGCGAGCTTTGAGCAACATACCCATTGATCAGTAACATGTTGCTCAATCAACCAGGTTACACAGCTGTCTCAGAATTGCATTCGAGTATTAATCCACCATTAGAATATTATACAAATATCTATTGCGTTTATATTAATAACGATACGTGTTTAAAACTATCAACATTCTCTCTAGCACTAAACAGTCTAATATTTAACTATTAGTTAGACTATCAATACTGTAAAATGCCATGAGAAGTTTCAAATTTAGAAATACGAGTGAGAAATTAAAACGGTTCTTTTGATTTACTTGTTTTGTGACGGATCTATACACGGTTCTACTAATCCCTTCAGGACTCTTATAGAAATATATTTATTTCAACTAACTTTTACCGAGTGAAGGAAGCGTGATTATGCAAATGAAGTATATTATATAAACTCTGAGTTGGCGAGTTAGTTGGCAAGTTAGTTAGGAAAGAGTTGGCAAGTTAGTGGACAAGGAGCTGGTGAGTTAGTTGGCTAGTTGAAAAGTGGAGGATCGTGGAATTATTAAGTGCATTTGGAGTTTATCAATGGAAATTTATTGAGAGTGGATCAATCGAAGGCGGTTAAATCCAGATAAGGATCGACTTCAAGGTTCAAGTGTAGGACTCAACTTCATAAAAGTACAGGTATCGTGATTCTTATTTAAATAGAAGTCTAGCTGATTAGTGCGCGTCGTAGTTGATATTGAGTTCGCTTAAGTTATCATGGAATCAGTTGAGGGTCCGTATTATTATCCCCAGGCTATTGAGTCTCACCTCAGCGCTCTACTACAGGGATCTATTATCTTAATTAGATTCTTATTGTGTCTGATTGATATTTTGGTAACAATAAAATAAGTAGTGTGAATCATGTCTGTTGATTATTCAGTTTCATCCACTCATCTAGTCCGGGTCTGTGGGTAGACAAGGGGTTTCAGAGGGAAGCAGGAACCGACCGGTATTACAGATTTATTCCCAAAACATCATGTTTGATATCAAGTTGAAATAGTATTCAGCAATTACTTCACCTGAAAGTCAAAAATCGCAGTGGTAAGAGTTAAAATAATTAATAATTAGTTAGAATTTTTAATTTTCTAAAATTCTAGTTATGTAAGTTGCGAGCAGCTAGGCATGTACAGGGCGAGTACAATTGAGGGACCTGATTTTAAAATATCACATTATCGAAACTGATGCACATAAATGTTACATGAATGTAAAGAAAGAGAAATATACCAAGTTTTTTTTCTGTTACAAATGCTAGACGTGTGACCCTTTTGTTACATGGCATACATCCAATCTGTAATACGGTTCGCTTCATTCATTTTGCAGCATCACTCTATCAATGGTTCCCAATGCTGCACAAAGGCGTACTTATCGTCCTGTGTGATCTGTTGTGTCAACTGCAAAGATGGGGCTCGAAATTTAATTATTTTCGTAAAATTTTGCCCGTGTTTTCTCGGGCATACGAAGTTTACAGGTGGCAACTATCCTAAACTTTCGTAGACTTCGAGCAGAACTTTTCCTCGACCTCTCCGCTCCTTCCGGTTGCTGCTTTTTTTATTTTTACACAAACATTCTATTTTCTTAAATCGGTGCTTCTCAAACTTTTAATACTTGCGACCCTATTTTTATTTTAATCATAATTTTCATCGCGCCCCTCCCTTCATACTTTTGCAATGTATTGAATTCAATAATAATGTATTTGACGCTAAAGCTACAAAACAATTTTAATTAGAAACTTTTTAAACTATCAAGATAAGTATTAAGTTTTGTATATAATTTTGTATATTAAAAGCACATGAGAGTCGCTAGGAATTATTAATCTTGTTCTTAACTTAGTATTGTTAAATTAACTATCAAATTAATTGTGCAGTACTGATGCATTTATAAGTGTATTATACCAGTGAAAAGTAGTCGGTACCTTAAATCATAGGTTCTCAACGTGGGCGATAGCGCCCCCTTGTGGGCCTTTGAGGCTTTCAGGGGGGCAGTAAAAGATCCATAAAAGATTAGGGGCGTTGAGATGGCACTGAGGGGCTTGGGCAGATTAACCAAATAGTCTTAAAAAAACTAAAAAAACACGCTGATTATGTACTAACAGAAGTAACCTTTAATACTGTTTACCTCATGTTGATTGTATGTATTTAAATCATTTCTATATCACGTACGAAAATTCACATATTTCGATAGTTCGGGAAGGGAAGGAAAAACTTAAAGATCACCTTACACATACAGACTCACCTTAAATTAAATGATATAGTTAATTTTAATTTCTGTACTGTATCTATATACGCGTTGTCTTTGTTTGTGAGCAGTAGGAGAAAGGTTTCATCCACTGCATTTCATTACATATATTATCGAGAAACATAATTAAATATTTTAACCATGAATCAACGAGTGATTCTTTAAAGACAGAAACTGTCAATTTATATTTATTTTTAAAGCAATAGTTTACTATGAATTACTTCGTATCATCAAAACCCCTGTCTGTCTTTATAGCAGGTAAGCTAAAACTTTTATTCCACTCTTTTAAATGAAGAAATTCAGTAGCGTATTTCAATTCCAACACTATCCTATCTATGTGACTAAAATATATAATATTACACATTCAAAAAATATATTTGTGGCAATAGCTATTTCAGATTCGCAAGTAAAAAAATTGGGGCTTTAGAAAAAAAAATTAAATTAAAAAAAATATATTCTAATCATTAATAGAATATTTTTTAAAACTTAACTCTTGTTTTCATCTTTATTATGTACACTCTTATTTCTCTAGAATGAGAAGGAATGGTATCGAAATATTCTCTAGAAAAGGGGGCGGTATCGAAATATTTACTAGAAAAGGGGGCGCCAGTTCAAAAAAGGTTAAGAACCTGTGCCTGAAATTGTTTTGAAATTTTGTCTTACAAATCTTTGTATACGTTTCAGGAAGTTCTTTCAATTTTTTATTTTTTAATCATACCTCAACTGTAAGGTTGGCGTAGTATAGTAACTTCGTGACGTAAAGATTATGAGTTAGTTATCTAGATTCCAATAAGTATACCCATGTTGAAATTCAATAGAACGTAATATTCATGTCGACAAATGCGGAAGTGAAAAAAGTGTGTTAGCTCAAAGGATGTCTTATCTATAACCTTGTTTGAAAACTACAAGGCTCCTTCCGACGTTAAATCAATAACTTTAAATAAAAATCACAGCGTTCTGTGCAGTATTGATGTGCTTTAAGATATCGGAATATAAATATTTTGATCTGGAATCGATCTTAGGATAAAATATCTCTTCATTATTATAGTTCCCTTATGGATTACTCGCCTATTTGCAACGACTAATTCAAAGAAGGGATAAAAAATAAAGAAAATATGCTTCTATAATTAAAGAAAACATGGAAAGTTAGATTTATTAAGGAATTTAACTATGGAACTATTATTATCTATCGAATTATTTAACAAAAAAAAAGATATTGAAAGTTGACTCTTTTAAAATTTCTAATTGGCTGAGGATTGGTATTTTACCATTGCAGACCTAGTACATTCCCCGGAAGTTGATATCTCTTTGTATTGCGGCACCGTATGGGCGGATACAAACCGCGCAGGTACTTTTGACTCTCAATTTCTTCCCTAGTGCAAGGCACCCGAGTCCTGACGATGCGAACCTGTACTAGGATTTAATTTTGCCAAGAACATCCAAGTCAAACAGACACTCCAGGGATCTTTTACATTCCGTGCAATCATACGACATGGCTGCTATCGACTTTCTGCATCATGAAACCGGGACCGGGGTCGAACCCGCAACCTTGGGAGCAGAAGGCGAGCGACAAACCAATCGCGCCACCCAGCCGGCAAAGTCTTAAGATTGAACGTAAATACCTATTTCTATCGCAACAATATTGGCAATATTGACTAAAACAGCGCGAATTTTAAAAATAGTTCAGGGAAAATAATAGTAATTTTTTAAAAAAGTAATAATCTTTAAAAGTAAAAATACCCAATTTTTATTTTAATTTTATTATTAGCTTTATATTATATTATTTTATTATTACATAATAATAAAAATGTTATAATAATGATAATACATTAAACAATAAAAATTAAAAATAGTAATTTTAAAAAAAAATTTTTTAAAGAAAAAAAACCCAATTTTTATTTTATTAGTAGTTTTATATTATATTATTTTATTATCCACTGATAAAAATGTTATAATAATGAAAATTATAATATTGTCATTAAATTTTATTTTTTTAGAATCGGTCAATCCCAAGTTCGCATTTCAGTATTCGAACTTACCATATCAACGAACCGAATGGCGGCAAGCTGAGAAATATGAAACCAAGCGCATGGTTGCCGATTCAGCACCTACGACATGTGCGAAATCGGGGTTGCCAATTTGGTGAGTTATCTTGAATGTTGACAAGGTTGCGATAGTACATAATTACCCGACATTTAATATTAAAAGTGTTCATTCGCATGTTATTTAAGTGAAGTTTACAATATTGGCATTGCCATGCGAACTATATCAACAAATACACTTAATGCACTAAATTTGTATAAAAGTTTATGGCAGAATGAAAATTATTAAAAATGTTATTTTATTCGATGAACAAAATTTAGTATTCTTATTAAACTTTTGCTGCACTTACAATTAATATGTCTTTAATTCATTCGCCTAATCCTTAAGTTTCGGTTTAGGGCTTGCAGCCCCAAGATCTTAAAATCCTGGAATTCTGATGTTTCCTTAATTCCCGGTATAAAACAACTAATCCCGGGGTTTAATTTTTGTCTAAATTATACTTTGAAATTTTTTTCTATTATAAAAATCTCCTAAGAGTTCTATTCTCAGAAAATTTATTTTTCTTTAATAAATTATGTACATAGAATTTTGTGTGTGCAATTATAAGTGCTGTAAGTAAAAAAATTATATGTAGCTCTCATTTCTAGTATGGGAGAACATCGGATTCCAATCCTGGGATTTGGAAGATGTATTCCCCGAAATGGAAAATATAACACAGAATTCCAAACCCTATTTCGGTTCTTTTAAAGGCCCAATTAACACATGCCTACAGGCAGGAAAGTCATAATATTCCCATTCCTACTATATCGATTAAAGCACAAAACATCTTAAAACCAATTAATGTACATTTCCGAATATTAATTGCTAATTTCCACACTATTTTTACTGTTAAAGTAGGGAAATCTGCCTGTATATAATGATCTGCTTACATTTGTAAAAACGTAGTTTCGGAAAAACGTTTTTTAAGATGTAAGCAGATTTTAACGATTTGCGCCATGCGTAAGCATATTTAATCTTTTAACTATTTAGGTTTTTTTAAAAAAAAACTTAACTCTGAAAGAAAGAAGAAAAATGCAAAAATATCAGTGTCTCAATCCAAGTTCTCATAAAATTCGCATTCTCTCTTTGGCTCGCCTGAATGTGCATGATCATCACGTAGCTAGGTTTTCCCCCCCAAGGCATAAATTTTGCAATCAACGCCGTTTCTTACATTATAATAGCGATTCTATGGAAACATAGTGAAATGTTAATTAGAGCCAAGTTGGCATCCTTCTTGACGACCACTATGGGAACTTGACGATTGATTGAGTGGTGCAAAAGCTTTGCTGTAGCGCCACCTGGTGGGGAGCTGCAACAAAGAGGTTAGCAAAAAAAATCCACCTCCACAAAAAATACACATGCATGCCAATTTTCATATTGATCGGTTGAACCGTGGAGTGAAGTGATCTCATATATACAAACTATATGTATATATATATACACCAAATTTAATGCTGTTGTCGTGTCCTTCCCAAGGGGAAGAAATGAGAATTGCCAGAGCCTGAGACAGGTTGGACTTCTAAATGATAGATGATGACACTACCTATCTCCATCTCCAATATTTAGGCAAGGTATTGGAGGTAAGGGAAATATTCTCCAGCCCCCTGCACCCGTGGTATCTGCTGCGACCGCCCACAAGATTTTCGGACCCACTGATTTAACAAGCACGTACTCCGTGTGTACTCGGAGGGTATGTGATGGCATCGTGAATGGGACCCTGGCCTTCCGTTCTGGAGTCCGATGCTCTAATCACTAGGCTACCCACGCCCCTTAAATGTAATGCTTATCTTGATAATTTGTGCGGCTTATAATTAAAGTCGTATTGCAGCCTTAACGTCAAAGGACATTGTTATTGAATTCAATATAGTGTTAATGTGTGGAGGGGAGGTGACACGATGAAAAATTTGATTGAAAATTGGGTCTCAAATATTTAATGTTTTGCAAAGCGTTGATTTAACTCAATGTTATGTCTCAATTTGTTTGAAAGTTATTTATTGAAAGTTTTACAGTTGAATGAAATCGAAAGTGAATGCGAATGGGGTAATTAAAAAACTAATATTTTCGCTCAATAAAAAACGAAATCCAAATTAATTTTTATAGTTTTCATCACATCTACACAAGATGGAAATTAATTAATTACTTAGCTTAATCAGTGTGTTTCATTAATTTCTAAGGGAAGACATTTTTCTTTTTTCGAAAATTTCAGCTAAGCGAATTTCTCTTAATAGTTTGTGTTTCAGTTTCATTCAAATATTGGGATCCTTGGATAGCTCTATATTCACAAAACATCCTCTGATTAAACTCTGTTACAAGTTAAAAAATAATATTCTAAAATTAATTTCTAAAGAGAACTTTCTCAAATATACGAGGGTGGTTTGAAAAGTTCTCGAGATACCCAAAATACGCCCCTTCTAATGCATTCTGTGGTTCCAACGTAGTAATTAATCATATCTCCTGAGTAAACAGGTGACGTGGCAGTCATCTGGGTAGAAAACTGTGATACTGATATTCCTTATTATTGAGCCCCATGAAAGGATTTATGAAGATGGTGGAAAAAAAGAGATTTTCAAACAGTGATACTTATTACTAATATCACAAAAAATCACAATCTTTTGATCAAAAAAAAAGGTTACAAGTAGAATAAGGTATAGTTTATTAACAAGGCAGAAAATACCAAAGAATTAAGAGGCATACGTGCCTATCTCATTTCGACATGATCACTATTTAGGCATCTGTCAGAACGCAGGACCAACTTGTTTAACCCGTCTTGGTAGAAATCAAGTCCCTGTTCATTGAGCCAGGTCTCGGCGGATGTTTTCACAGCACTGTCTTGGAATATCACGGCACATATGCTGCACGCTACCATAGCTCAGTCCCAGCTCTGACGAGATTTCACTCAGACCCGTCGATCAATTTCAATCATTTCTTCAATTCGTGTTGATTTCTGTCTTTGAAGAGCTTGGCTGGTCGCTGCCTGCCATATTGCGGTTTACGACATCCTGCCTGCCTGATTGAAAAGCATGACACCATTTCGCTACATGTTGTCTACTCATTGCTTATCACCATAAACGTCCACCATTTGACTGTGAATGTCAGATGCGGACACATTCATTGCCCATAAAAATCAAATAACAGCACGCACTTCCAAATGAAACCTATTTTCTAAGCTCTTGCCATTTCAATCGTCCTTAACCACCTGTGAACTTTCAGTACCTACCCTCAAACCAGTTGTACGACAAGTAGCGCATTTGTCTCCACTCTGGGGAAACAAAGTTTCTCCACAATATGTAGTTTTCAAATGCTGCGGCTTGTAACCTTTTTTTTCTGTCATCCATCGTAATTTGCTTACTATAATAGCAAATAATGTTCATAGTAGTTTTGAGAACATATTCAAGTCGACCCAAGTATGTAAGAGTGAGAGTTGTATTCACATTATTTTTTATCTCTTTCATGCTTGGTGAAACATATACTGTACCACCAATTTTTATTCGTTTATTGTGTGGTGGTACATAAAAAGTACTACTTGTTTGAATGCCTCAGAAAGTGATGCTAGGGGTAGATTCTCCGAACCACCACAGAGGTCAACTTCTAGCAGTTACTCAAGTTTCCAACAGATGGCATGAGCTAATTATGTGCAATGGGCTTATGCAGTAGTTCATTCTTTGATCAGCTACAGATCTGTTGAGTGGTATTTTTTTGGAAGTGACTGTGTGTGTTGTGAGTTTTTAAGTGTAAATGAAAGTGTGTGTGTGTGATGCTTGTGATATTTGATACAAAAACCAGGTAAGTACATATATTATAAGTTAATATTACAGTAATTAGTACCTCACATGTGTATTGCAAATATGGAAATATAAGAGTCCAAAAAATGTACCACCATGCTGTTGAAGGCCCCATCTTCTTTAGAAATACAAAATGCATCCAGCTTATTTTTCCGCACTAATGGACATGTTTATTGTGCCAGATAGATTTGTTATAAGTTACATTTTTTTAATATTTATTAAATATTAGCATATAATAATACTTCGGAAAGACGTATAAATACGTCCAGGAAACTAATGTTTTGGCTACGCAAGACGATTATATACGCCGGTGTCACTTAAAAGGTTAAAGTCTTATTGTAGCTTTCAATACATTGTTATTGTATGGAGGAGGGCGTAATGAAAATTATGATCGAATAGTGGGTCGCGAATGTTGAAAGTTTGAGAAGCACTGGATTAAGACAACTGATTTAATTTATGTGGCTATGACGTCACATGGATAAAACCCATTCATTTTTCTTCGATGAATTATTTTTAATACTATGTATATCACTTTCATCAATTTGGTCAGCAGTGTAGCGCGTAGTTGATACATTTTAAATCCTTTAAAGCTCTTAAACTGAAGAAGTTCACGAGTCCGTCTCTTTACTTGATTATGATATAAAATTACGTCATTCATCGCTGACAGCTATCGTCTTGCTGTAGAATGTGACGTCAATAAACAATATACATATAAAAAATTTTCAAGCAAGATTAATGATAACAAATTTAGGTACTTACGTCTTATACGGTCGACCGATCAAAAGACGTCGCCAAATGTCGCGATATGCAGCCAATAGTGGAAAACCATTCCCGCGCTTTTTCGAACAGAATAATAATAACGATAACAAGTTTTGGCTACGTCTTTTGATTTAGCGAAATAGGTTTTCAGAAAACAAAGCTTTGGGAGTTTTCGAGAGAAAGATGTTACGCTGCATTTTTGGTGGGATTCAAGTGAATGGATCATGAAGATCTAACTTAGAACTCTAACAAAATTTACAAACAATCTGATATTGTAAAATTTTGTCAAATTGCAGAGACTTAAATGGGCTGGTCATCTGGCTAGAATGAATGAAGATCGTTACTGCAAGAAAATCTTTCTGGCAAAGCCCATGGGAAATAGACCTCGGGCAAGACCTTCGTTAAGATGGATTGGCTGTGTCAAAAATTACCTGGATATTGCAAAAGTCAAAAACTGGAAGACAGTTTCCAAAAGTAGAGATGCCTGGAGAAAGCTTCTGGAGAAGGTCAGGGCCCAACCAAGGCTTTCGAGTAATTGAAGTAGAATGTTACAGAAAATTACACATCACAAAACTAGAGTTGTTGGCATGAAATCAACATAGAAAATACCTATTGTATTCCTTAAATATTTCTCACCATATAGAAGTTAAAACATACTACAAATAAATTCACTACTTGTTTCGTATATATCAGTTTAGTATAACAGCTACAAAAGGCTTTTTAAAAAGGAAAACTTCCTAACTCACCAATTTTCAAAACCTAATTCAGATATTTAAGTAATGCACCACAATATGGAATTTAAGTGTAAAAGTTAAGTTTTATAAACGAGTTTATGGCCATGCAATGTAAAGAGTAAACACACATTTTTGTACAGCTTTAAATAGCGGTAATCCGAAGTTCAATGTCAATGGTACCGGTAATAGTATATGGCCACATAAAAATCGCAAAAAGTCTATTTTTAGTTAAAAGCAAGTAAAAATAAAACATTTAAGGTAATTTAGTAGCTACAAATACAAAAATAAAATGCAGTTGCGTAAGATTTTGTGAAGGTCAAAGCATTAACGCTAGAAAAACTGAGCCAATTATAGATGTAGTGTTCACAAAGAAAAAGAAAGCAGTCGCTTACGGTTAAATTTTATCGAATTATTTGGAATAAACCACTAAAAATTATTGATATTTTGTATCAATTTTATTCAATAACGATCCATTTGGATCATTGGTGATGTAGTTGGTGAAACTGGTGGCATAATTTGGGTATTGGCAATATAATTGGCGACAATGGAGACACTAATCTGAACCACTGTCAAATTGACGAGAATGTACAAAATGACGTTCCCAAGTTTTCTCGTTAACTCTTGAATGAATTTAGAGATTTTTTTTTAATGTAGTTTGGTGTGGAAAAAGATCACCAATAACAAGTTGTATTTGTAACATAAATCAAGAATTTATAAAAGTCAAAGAGTAAAAAGAACAACTTCTGTATCTCGTAGAAAAGTAATATCAAACAATGCAAGGTTGATTAGTTTGCATTTATAAAGATATAATACAGGTGGTCTCCAACTGACAGCCCACAAAACCTTTTCATCTAGCCTGTGGATATATTTTAAGCTATGGAAAAAATGCCTGAAATTTATGTGCATCTTTCCAAGATCAGGTAACGCTTACTGGGATGTTACGTTTTTACCGAATAAAAATAGAAGTGTGCTACGTTTTCCAACCGATCACAAAATTGTGCACAACCTTATTCGCTACTTGCTTTTTCTACTTCTGCCCACAGTTAATACGGTGCAATAACGTCGTTTAGTGGAACAATTTTCAAAGGATTTTTTTCCATGCTCAAGATTTGATACATGGGTGTTGCAAGAAGAAATAATTAAATAATTCTTTGTCCTGTTTGAAAGTGCAGATAAAAAATAATGGATCACTGCTTTGTTGTTATACCTCCAAATGGAAGTGATTAAATACATCAACGTCTCATCATTTATCTCGTGACTTATAAAGTAATTTTTAATTCACACAGATATTGTTTAAATATCAGTCATGGTCGATTACGCGGGAGAGATTATCACTTTTTCTAGAGATGATGATTTCATACGAAGCTATTATCTACATCTGTGAGCTTCTACGAACAAATAATTTCTTTACTAAAAATACCACCTGTTTCTTAGCAACTCACTTTTTGGGAATCATAGAGAATCACTTATTAGATTATAAATCTGAGAATCGCATTTTTATTGATGATCTACTAAAAATCATAATCAGTATTTGGCGAAATTTACTTTGGAATGTAGGCTGGTTATACGACAAAGTAAAATTAATTATGTAGAATCCCGATTTTAGTTCATGATATTTTTAGCCTGCGATCACTCACGCGGGGTGTTCTGTACACCCTAGCGACAAGAAAAGCTTCCTAGAATTCTAAAAAGAATGCGCAGAACCACGATTTTTTCTGTAGTTGCACATTTTAGGTCCTTGAAACTTCAGGAATGATGCAATCACTCTCTCTCGGACTCTTGGGACGTAACGACCTTCAAAAGTTTATCTGGGGTGCTGAGAGCTCCCCGCGAGCAATTGAGTTATATTTTCGTACTCGAAGCATCTAAAAAATAAGGTAAGTTTTACTCTTTGCGTTATATATATTTTTTCAAATATATTTATAAACATGCATATTTTATTTAAAATTTCAATAATTCTAGTATAAAAATAATATAAAACTTAAAATTAATTGTAAAATATGATTTGTTAAAAAATTTTAAAACACTTTTCAGAACTTATGGCAAAAAATCCATGGAAGAGGGAGCAACAGCGACTCGGTCATCTATTAGACACTGTATCGACAGAGCTCGAGGATGAACTAAGTGATTTCGAAGACGGCGTAATTTCAGAAGAAGAGCACCATATTGAACGATGTGTTCATCTCATGGATACGGAGCAAGAATTGGAAGACACTTGTGAGCAAAAACAACAAATAAATTGACGGAAACACATAATTGACAAAAAAAAAACTCAAAAGAAGCTTTACTGATACAGAAGATAATAAAAAGAGCATTAATTCACCAAAAAAGGGGCTCTGCACTGTTTGTCCACAGGTAAAAGATGTAAGAACCAATTCATTTTGCCTTCGATGTAAGAAAAATTTGTGTTTCAACCATATGAATACAGTGTGCTCTGAATGTTTGGAAAATGATTAAAATATTTGTTTTCTACTTTCTATTATCCTTAACATTAATTACAAGATTTTTTATTACTGGTATATACGTTTTACTTGTGGTTTATGAAAAAAAATATATAATATATCTGTGTTTTAAAATGAAAATTTTGTTTGTGTGTGTGTGTGTGTGTGATTTAGTCTAAATTAATGTTAGTCTTATTTCTATGCAATACATTTAATAGTTTCATTTGCTTAATACAAAAAACATCTTGTGCTTTATAAATATATGTATCATAATTGACTTAATTTTTTTTCCATCCTGTAATACACGTGTTAAAAGTTTGGGGTGTTCTCTACACCCCGCGAGTATCGACGGTAGCAAAAATAGGCGCAAGTGACCGCGGGTTAACAAAGTATTCCGCCGCTGTGATTTCATATCAAGTACATCTGAGGCACCAACGTCCAGTACTAGTGCTGATACTAGAGTCCACTGAACTTTTCGTCTAATAATTATTGAAAAAGCTAGATTGTTTGATTGTCTTTAACGCAACAGTTTGAAGGTACACGATGGTTATTGGTCACTGACCTAGTAATTATTAAAAAAGTTAAAATGCCAACTATCCTGCACTCTCCAAACTTCCACTACACACTAATATGAGAACTCTGACCCTTGATGCACTTAACATACATAATTCTCTCCACACAACGGGTTTTTAATGGAACTAGGATTTGGACCAAAAAAGTAAACACTAAATAAATAACACCGAACACACGAGTTCACGGCCATAAAAAATTGCTACACTGGCTTCAGAAACAGCTGGAAGACAACAGAAATACGCGAGTCAAAAATGGAACCCAAGTTTATTATAATATAAAGTGTTTCCAAGACGATTAGCAATAAAAAGTATCATAAAACATCGCACGGTATCAGAATATCGTCAAAGCTGTAAAAAATGTATGCAGGACTAATAAACCCTCGACGTTGCCAGGAGTAAGGGTGGCGGGGTTTTATAAAACAAAAGACACCTGACTTTTTTTCTCCACAAAAGAAAGAAAAGATTATTTGCTTGGAAGCTGTAAAAAAAGATGTTTGGGGCTCTAATCAGTTGACTAAGATGATGACAATATTTTGGAAATCCATACTACTGGGAACATAACCGGAAAGGGGAAAAGGGAAGACATATTTTCCAAGTCTAAATATGCGCGTGTAGCTCAGGCATTGCGATCCATTGCGACTGTTGGAATGTGCAACACATGGAATTGATTACGGAGGAATTAGAACCTATCACAAACCAAGTTTTTTTCTCACATTCATAAATATTGCTCTTTCAGCGACACGCTCTTGTCTTTGGCAGGGGTGTTTATTTGATCCACCGACCTACCAGTCCGCAGCTACGCCGTGCATGCCTTTGACTACTGAGACTAAAGGAATCCCTCTTCGGGTCAGTCGTTAAAGGATTTTATTCCTGTCCTTTGTTGTTTACGACTTGGAGAAGGAGACGTCGCTACATACCCCGTTCCTAGAGAAAAAAGTTTTTTCTGTTTGACTTGGTGAACGATACTGATAGAAAGTTGTTTTTCCAGCCAATTACTGAAGTTGTTATACGTCTTCAGCAGGTTTGAGTATCATTGAAAAGTTTGTATGCGTTGACATTGTGGGTTAACTCTTATAGAGATGTCGGGTCTAATTGACGCGTGCGCCATTGTCTTTTCTAATTACTAGTCGTGATTTATTTAGAATGTCTTAGACTCTCTATGGAATGAATGTATAAATAACGAATATTGTTAAGCTGTGCTGCCATCTAGTGTTCAATTCCTGGGTCAGCACTTTGGCAACAAGCTGTTGACATTGACAGGGGTGTTTATTTGATCCACCGACTTACCGGTTTCCAGCTACGCCGTGCATGCCTTAGACGACTGAGACGAAAGCTATCCTCCTCTGTATGAACTATGAAACGACCTATGATATTACGACCTAGTATCTTGCAGTACAAGTCTTCAATTTTAACTGATCGAAATCTGTGACCCGTCCAAGGGAGACAAGAGTATGCAGCTATTAAATGTTATGCATAAATTCGTTTCTTTTTGGAAGGAGTGTACTAAATAGTTATTCCATTCGAGTCAATCGTAATTTACTAATTGTATCTAATTATGTATTTCAGTTATTTTGCAATTGCAAAATTGATAGAATTTCTCAAAAATTTATAATGTTGCCTAAAAATAACCCACACCTGATAGTCCTTTACCCCTGTGTCTTCCAACCTTTTCATCGCAGCGGACCAGTCAATATTTAATTATTTACTGAGGGTGTAATAAGGATTTTTTTTGTTGATATTTTACATTGTTTGAATTTTTATTTTAATTGTATTTAAATATGACTCAGGATAAAATACAGTTGCACCACAAAATAAATATCAAATTATTTAACATGATGTATACAGTGATTTCCGTGGAAAGTCGCACAGGCCCGAGATACAATACACCACAGTAAATAAAATGGAAATAGTTTAAGGTATCCGAATATGTTGAAATAACATATTTTGATCAAAACGCAGATATTTTGGCTTTTTGTTTTATTCAACAGAGCAATCTTTTAGTTTTAAAAATCACATTATTTTGCTTCTAAATTAAATAGAGTCAGACTTGCAATAAATTACACAAAATTTGAAAAACTGGAATTTGCCAGTGAGTGAATGTATATTAACATCGCACAGTTGTTACCGATCTCGGCTATACTGCGCCAAACATTTGTTTTAATATCTGTGGTCTAGATGGGAAGAGAAAGAAAGAATGAATTGAATGACAAGAAAGAGGGTCGAAAATAGAGAAGGATCACTAGGGTACCCCGGGTTCGTGAAGCCCGTGTTTACCAAAGACAGTAAATCCCGTGGGAAAAGGAAAAGATCAATAGGGCACGTCGGGATTGTGACACCCGTACTCACCTAAAGAAGGTGAGCCCCCTGAGGGGACATCGCACAGTTACTCGAAGGCTTTTGGCAAGGGACTTCGTAATTTTGAACCATGGTCAAGTGACGAGGACGATGCCTGAGCTGACCCCTCCTCTCCTAACTACTACACCCCACCAACGAGTAGACTTTTGTGCTTTCGACAGATTTAACGTGCATTACTCACCTACTCGGTGAGTCTTCAGCGGTACTAGACTTGAATTTATTTGAGAACATGGGTCCGTTACCATGACCACTAGGCTACCACAGCCGCGTGGAATTTGTCAGGGCATTTAAATTGTTCAGAATCTATCATGGCAAGTCTGATAACTTAAAATATTACGAATTTATTTCGATGAAACTTTTTGCACCTGATATTTAAATAATTTTCTACAGAATACACTATGTACCGGAATAATTCTTACAGTAAGGATATTTTTTGAGTTATGGCCAGTTATTTTAATAACGGCCCGCAAATACATTTCTTATAATATTTATTCGATCAGCGCTAATTTTTTTTATATTTTAATAAAACATTAAAATTTTAGTACATTTTTTAGATAAATGAATCTTATTTGTTTATGTAATACTTTTACTGTTATAAGTTTTATTACTTGTTTCTCCAAATGCTTTGAATGTTTTCAAAAATATTGCTAAAATTTCACTTATAATTGTGATTTTTGTAAAATTTTAATATTTTATCTTAAATATTGTTAAATATTAGTATATTGTGGAATGATTCTCAGAAAGCATTTATAACAGCGTTTCTCAAACTGTGCGGGGCGCCCCCCTTTGTTGGTGTGATAACTCTAAGAGGAGGGCGCGAGCATATTGAAAAGTCGAAAACTAAAGATTATTTAAGAAAATTACTAATTTACTGAAATGATTACTAAACAAAATACATTCTGACATAATAAAAAATAAAAGACACATTTACACTGATATAATGCACTTATAAATGCATCGGTACTATACAATGTATCTTATAATTTATTTAGCAATGCTAAGTCAAGAGCAAGTTTAATAATTTCTAGTGACCCCATGATCTTGTTGTATACAAAAATTAACACTTATCTTGATATTTTGCATGATTTATAATTAATTCCTTGACTGCCGATTAAAAGTTACGCAATTCGCTTCTCAATGTTACCGTTTTCCAAGTAGGCTTGCGTATGGGATGTATTGGGGGGAGGGAAGAAAGAGAATAAATAAGCAAATTCCTCGCAAACCCTGTCAAGTCCCATTTAATGCATTCCATTACCTTCGAAATAATTTTATGAATAGCAGTGCACAGAAAAGATTGTACTTTGGAGAGACGTATATATACGTCCAGTGGAAATAACGCTTTGGCTGAGCAAGACGTTTATTTTCGCCCTTAAGAGGTTTAAGTCGTATTGTAGCTTTAGCATCAAGGTATAGTATTACTGAATTCAATTTATTGTTATTGTATCCTAGGGGGGCGCGATGAAAATTATGATTGAATATTGGGTCGCCAACTTTGGAAGCTTGAGAAGCACTGATTTATAATATTTTAGTATGTTATTTTAAAAAAAAATTCTCTGAACGTGTTCGCATACCGTAATGTTCCTATGGTGCCTGGGTACCATTTGATGCATGGACAGGCACCAGTCCTTAGACTGGGGGTTAGGTACCACTGAATAACACAACATAAACTCACTAACCATGAAAATTTAATGATTTGCATATAAAATTTAGAGGCAAATGGATTATAGTACATGAAGAAGAAACAGACTTCAAGTCAATATGGAAAGTTGCTAAAAAAATTTTTCTTTTGGTCTGCGACTTATTTTTCCAATTAATACAAATAAAGACACGATCAATAAATTTTATTTTCGAATTATATTCACTGACGTAAGATTCCGCATTTATTGCTTAATAAAAATGTATTTTGAAGGCGTTTCCGTACACTTCGATACGTCAAAGGAATATTTTATTGCGGGTCAAGCCATTCTTTATGCTACAAATGTATAATATCTCGGTAAATATTATGTCACATTTCTGTGAAAAACGTGATCAAAGACAAACCGGAATTTAGAATCGTTTGTAATTCTACGTGTTATTTCATTGATCTCATATGATATGTGTGCTTTACAGAAACATAAAAGGAATGAGTCTAATATAAATTAATTTGGATGCTTGAAAACCTGTAATATATGAAATGTTAAAAATTACATTTAGTTTCTCAAATACAAATTTTAATATGAATTTATTTTTCATCTTCCTTTTTCAGCCTATTCAATATTCATATATACTTTCAATTTAAGGTACTTGCGTAATATCCCAATTATATGAAACGAAGCACAGGATTGCCAATTCAGAGCTTACAACATATTCAAAATTGGGGTTGCCAATTTGGCGAGTTATCATGAATGGTGGGGATTGTTGCGATAATACGCAAGTACCCAATTTACAAATAAAATTTTTCAACCATTTTACAGGGTACAGAAAACAGAGGCAATGATTCACCAGTACTTATGAATTAACTCCGAATTAGAGATTTATCGCCAAATATTGTACAAATTATGGTAACTGATTTGATACCATGCTTAGTGTAGCGGCATCATCTATATAAGCCAGTAACAACCTCCGTACTAAGGTGGTCATTTTGGTATAGTGGTTAAGTTATTTGGTTTCGGATCCAAAGGTCCCGGGTTCAATCCTATCTGATAAGCGCGCCATTTCATTAGTGTAATGGGCTAATCACATGATAAATGCAATCACATGTTCACCATTGAATTCGAAATTGATTTTAGATCTGTACTCGCTTTTCTATTTGTAAAGTTTAGATACAATTTCAAGTTTGGAAATTGGGTATCTATGCTCAAGTACTAAGTTTTTCAAAATTTGAAAAATCTTATACTATACGTGTATTTTAAAATCAATTGCATTTATTTTTATCTGTGTTCTTTATTATTGTTGATAAATATATAGATTTTAGAAGAAAGTTTTTGTAAAAAGTAAATATTGGCAACAGCGAAATGCAGGAACTAAGCGGCTGGAGAAATGCGATTACAGTTGTGAATGTGACGTCACATGAGTTTATTAGCGCATTGCTAGACATTTTCCGTCGCCAACAATAATAGGTTGCAATTCACCAAAGGTCGTCATTGGCATATGCTTAATATACAAGTACGTCATGTAATTAAATTGAAATTTCTATTTCAGTTCTATATAGAATTGTTTTGCAATACAATCCATTAATAACTTCGGCAAATTTAATTGCAAATGATAAAAAATAAGTATTTTTAATGGATTATGGGGAACCAAATTTTAAAGTTGATGGCTTAAGTATTCAACTTAGCTCTTACGGTAATTTTTTCAATTCACTTGCTTTTCTTTTACTATTTGATTTTTAATATCAAAATGAGCCAAAATTTTAAGTTTCGTTAATTTCTGTCTGAAAGATTCTAAATCGGGGGAGGAATTAAAAAATGGATCCCTAAAATATAATAGTTCCTCAAACATTTGAAGGTAAAATGTTATTTTTTCAAACTATATGAAGCTTTTCAAAAAAAAAAACAGATTTTTTTCAATCACTATATTTGAAAGATATCCTCAATAAATGCTGAATAATTTGTATTAAAACATGATAATAAAAATCTGAATTAATAATTAGATACCTAAAAAGGATACGTGATGCGTGATTTTTTTTCCATATTTTAATTTCTTATTTCTAAAATACTTTAACTTCCACATTTTGTTCAATTCCCTCAAAAAAATTCAAAAAATTAACCAAAATTTAAAAACAATTAATAGAGCATCTGTGTGCTTAAAATGATCAACTGACTGTTTACTATTACGGGGAGTTTAAAAATTAGGATGCAATCGCATTATACATAAAATTATTTATGATATGGCCTTTAAAGGTGTTGATTTTTCTCGAATATCTCTGAGCATAATTAATAAATTTGAATATAATATGAAACAAAAGTTATTTAGATTATTCTATTCGTAATTCTAAAAATTATAATTCCAGAAAGAGAGAATGGTATATGAATTGCAAAGCTTTCCATTTATTTGACGTTTTGTGCGTATTTTGAAACATTAATTAGCATTTTGTACGCATTGAATGTCGCTAGCAAGTTTCAACAAGAATAAATATTTCAATTTTGCTGTTACTCTAAATGCTTATTTCACAATTTTTAAATTGTTCACTACGAATATAAACCAATAAAAAAAGAAAATATTATAAAAGAATATATTTTGCAGAAGGCAAAACTATTGAAAAGATAAACAAACACGTGATACTGATGTTCACAACCCATGCGGATTAAAAACATTTTACCAAATATTCACGATGTATTCCTGAACCCCAATCGTCAATGTCTCAGCACAATAATCGTGAATGACGACCAAAGAAATTTTTAGTACACAGAATAAATCTACCAATACCCATCAAGACGAAAGAGATCCTTTCCAACAATGTTATTTTTCGCCTTTTTAAGGAACAGGCTTTCGACTGTTATAAAAATATTGTTTTTAATTTTTTTTACGAGACACATCTACTATTTAGAATAAATATGTGAGAAACGGATGTTATAAACTCTTAGACTGATAATAAAGCGATCTTTTTTTAGAGTAAAATGTTTCTATACTAAAAATAAGCTTTAATCGGTCAAATATCTACCATTCTGATTTATTACTTGTTGCCATTATCTGATAATTTCATGGATCCGGTCTCGTAGATTTTCTGATCCTTATCAGCAAAAAACTTAGCCAAGTGTGATTTGAGGTCATCGTTATTAATATTTTAAGTTGTGTAAAATTCAAAATAAATGATAATTAGATGGTGCAAGGTCGAGGCTGTATGGAGGATGCGACATCACTTCCCATCAAAGTTCCAATAATTTCGTACAGCTTGTTAAAGATTGTTAAAGAGGCATCCAGTTTGGGATCATGATCATTTTCAATTAATCTTTTTGTAGAATATTTTTCATTCCCGATCTTGCAGCATCCGATTATCAATCATGTCGAACTTTACGAAACAGTTATAATGGTAAAAATTTAAGCAACAATGATGATCTCAAATTCCACTTTTTCCCCCTTACTGATAAGGACCAGAAACTATGAGCTCGGAATATTGAAATTGCAAATTGGCAACATGTAATCAAGCAGAATGGAAGACATTTAACTCATTAAAGTTTATTCAGTTCCTACTATTAGCTCACTCCTCTCTATATTAATATATTTATCTTATTCAAATTTTCAGTCGTTAATAAAATACTTTCTATTCATCCCCATTCAAGTTCAAATAAAAATTTTGAACTTGTGTTGGATGACACTTGATGTTAATACAATTTTTGTCAAATATTAATTCATAAATTAAATTAATTACCGGTTTTCAACGCCAACTTAGATTCGTCTCCATTGTTGTAACAATGTAACTGTTAAAACAATGACAAAAGTTGGCGTCGAAAACCGGTTTTCCAGCCAAACTGGGTGTGCATTATTACAGCAATACAGATAAAAAAATCATGCTCTTTTTCAATTCCTACTATTAGTTTACACTCTCCCTATATATATATATAATGTTAAAATTTTCAACCGTTCATATAATACTTTCTATTCATCCATACCAAGTAGGGGAATTGACTTAATTTTTTTATACTACTTGTTTTTATTACAGGAAATTCTTTTACACTTAGAACACTGAAATTACTTTCTTGCCAACACAACAGAATGTTATTTTCGATTTCCATTTGTGGATTTCAAAATTCTATTCGATCAATATCTAGCATCACAGGTAAATGAATCTATAGCAAAATCCTGATCCATATCGATATTTGGTGTCCTTAACTATATTTTTTGACTGGAGCAGCGCCAATGAAAATGTAACTTAAAAATTAGATAAAGATACCAGTTTGATATATAGGCATTCGAAAATTATTTAACAAATTTACAATCGTATATAAATTTTAATCCAGCCACGAAGTGAAAAATGGAAAAGAAATATATATTTATTATGAAGCTTAGTGTTGTCATACTGTGTGATATATACAGCTATAAAAAGTAAAATGCAAATAGAGTGATCCTAATAACTGTTACGGGAAAGAGTATGGGCTAAATTCATGACAATCACATGATGAATGGAATCACGTGTTCTTCATTAAATTAGAAACTTAATACTAGAATTATACTTGTTCTACTTGTCAAATTAGAGAGTTGTATAAATATGTTCAAATACTAAGATTCTTCAAAAAAAGCTCCAAAATTCTCGTACTTAGAAGTCCAATTTGTTTGCATATGAACGTTATTATAATCGACAAACATATACTTTTTAAAAGAAATTTTCTGAAAAAGCAGAAGTTGGCAACGGCGAAGTGCATGAACTGATTCGCTTGAAACAAGTGATTGCATTTAACATTTGACTATGACGTCACAAATTTATAACTTACTAACTGATATACGCGTCCTTCGGAAGGGTGAATTGAAAAATGCAGACTGAAGGATAAAGAAGTTTTTAATGAGTTAATTTTACGTGAATTGTAAATTAAATTTAAAAAAAAAGCTTTTTGTATATCTCAACTGAACAAAAAAACCATGTTTGTTAAATATAAAAGTCTGAAGGTCTAATAGCTGATGAAAAGTATTTTTTGTTTATATATAACGCTCCATAACTCTTTTGTAAGTCTATTTTTGAAAACACCTTCCTAAGCTAATCATTGCTCAGCAAAAGTAACACATTGTTACAAATTTTGTGTAATGAACGCTTAAAATAGTGTCAATAATTTATATCTGGATGTTTAATACGTTAATATTACTTTCTGTTGTAATTATTCTATGTTGAAATTATAATATTCACAAGCAACGCCGTTCCTTACATTATATTCCCCTCAGGAGGCTCACCTTCTTTAGGTGAGTACGGGCGTCACAATCCCGAGGTGCCCACTGTCTTTGGTAACACGGCTTCACGAACCCGGGGTACCCTAGTGATCCTTCTCTATTTTCGACCTCTTTCTTGTATTCAATTCATTCTTTTTTTCTCTTCCCGTCTAGACCACAGATATTAAAACAAATGTTTGCGCAGTATAGCGAAATCGCTCTTGCCAATAAACCCCAAAATCAATCAACCTTACATTATAATGGCGATTCAACGGAAATATAGCGAATTGTTAGTGATAGAGCCAAGTTGGCATCCTTTTTGGCAACCCCGTTGGCAACTTGGTGATTGATAGAACGGTGCAGAAGTTGCTTTGCTGTAACTCCACTTGAGGGGCAGCTGCATCAAAGAGGGTAGAACAAAAACCTCTCCACAAAAAATACGAATACATGGCAATTTTTATAGTAATTGGTTGAAAGGTGTTGGAGTGGAGCTATTTCATATTTACTAACATCCATTTATATATATATAGATTAGCTGGAAGCGCGTGGTTGCTGTTATCATGTGACTAAATGACGCCACATAAATTTATTTCAATATCGTCACTGCAGCTAAATTTGTGCCACCCGATTCACGCCATGATATCAAACACGTGAATAGGAAAAGCGACATGGAAAGATTACCCGAATCACAAACTAGGAGAACTGTTCTTTCATGCAAAGGTCAATCATAAATACAATTTTATTGATCTCAAAACAGGTGTCCATACACAATCTGTTGAAAGAATGTAGGACAGTGCAAAATGAAAGAGTAAGAAACATAAGGGCATAACGCAACATCATTTGGAATCGTATGTGTGTGAATTCATATGACGACAGCGTTGGAAGAAAGAAAAGACT